>CM039513.1:36955771-37140548 GCA_022432975.1 Begonia masoniana
ATGAAGCTTATTGGGTCCTAAATACACTCGATTCTGCACTTCAAGGTAAAGGCCTGAAGGTGAATGGATAACTTCGGTTTTGTAACAACAAGTAATGTAAAAGCCAACTCAGCGCTTGATACGTTCAGTTCTTTTTAAACAAATCGATTGAAGTGAAGGTTCTGCCAGTCAGACAAACGCATTACTAAGTTCTAATATGCGGTCTGAAGCTTATTGAGTACTCAATACACTTCGTCTCACGACTTCAAGTTAAAGCCTGAAGGGAAGGAGTGTAAATTCGGTTGTAACAAAAAGGTCATGTAACAAGTCAAATTCAATGGGGTGATACGTTCAGTCTTTTGGAACAAAATGAGTGAAGGTGAAGGTTCTTTACTTAATAAAACGCATTACTAAGTCTAATTACGCGCCATGACTTTATGTGTCCTTCAATACAATTGTTTCGTCATTTCAAGTTAAAGCTTGAAGGGGAAGGTGAAATGGATAACTAGGGTTTTAACAACAAGTCATGTACTAGTCAACTCATTAGCTTGTACGTTCAGTTCTTTTGAAAACTAATCATTGAAGTGAAGGTGTCTTTTATTTCATCAAACGCATACTAAGTCCTATTAAGCGTGCATGGAAGCTATTGGCGTTCCTCAATACAATACACTTTGTCTAACTTCCAAAGAAGCAACCAAAGCTGCATATACAAGCTCAGTATAAGAGAACCTACGGTTAGAAATAACCTCCCTCCTACTCCTATCACGGGTGAGCTGATAGTTAGACAGGTCTTCATGGACCGATCTAGTCAACTGCTCAGCCTCGACTGGAGAATCATTTTCAGATTGATCTCCAGTTTGATCCTCAACTTGATCATCAACGCCTATACCAGGCTCATCAGAGCCACCCATAGGCTCCACCTCAAACTGCATATTCCGATGCACTTGAGTGGTCTCACTAGACTCTTCACTAGAATTAGTAGGAGTCTTACAAGGGAAAGAGTTCTCATCAAATATGACATCTCTACTCACAATGATCTTAATCCCTCTAGACTTCTTGTCCCATAACCTATAGCCTTTACTACCATGCTGCTGCTGATACCCTAAGAAGACACACTTAAGAGACCTAGGGTCCAACTTACCCTCTTTATTATGAGCGTAAGCAGAACATCCAAATATTCTAAGGTGTTCTAAACTAGGCTTCCTATTACTCCATACTTCCATAGAACACTTCATCTCTAAAGACCTATAAGGACTCCTATTGACGAGAGAAGTAGCAGTAAATAAAGCTTCCCCCCAGAAGGGCTTAGGCAACCCAGAAGTGAAGAGAAGACATTTGACCTTTTCCAACAAGGTCCTATTCATCCTCTCAGCAACACCATTTTGCTGAGGGGTATTACAAACAGTTCTATGTCTTAGGATACCAGAAGCTTTACAATATTCATCGAATTCTGAATTACAGAACTCTAGCCCATTATTAGTTCTAAGGGCCTTTAGCTTGGTACCTAACTGGTTTTCTTCTAAAACTCTCCAATCCTTAAACCTAAGGAAAGCTTCATCTTTGGTTTTCAAAAGAAACACCCAGACTCTCTGAGAAAAGTCATCAACAATGGATAGGAAATATTTGTTGCCTCCATGTGTGTCACATTTCTCCGGACCCCACAAATCGGCATGGACATAGTCAAGTTTGGCTTTAGATAAATGCAAAGCAGAATTGAAACTCAACCTATGTTGCTTCCCTAGAACACAAGGTTTACAGAAGCTCAGATCACAGATCTTGTCATTTCCAAACATCCATTGTTTGCTAAATGAGTCAAGTCCCCCTTGACTCATATGTCCTAATCTCATATGTCATTTCTCAGTAGCAGCAAGACTAGGATTAACTGAAACCGTATTCAAAGAACTAGACTTACATAAGCCATCAAGAATATATAACCCGCCAACTTTCCTACTAGTCAGAACAATTTTCTCATTCTTGACGACTCGCATACACCCATTGCTAGTCCTACTCTCACATCCCAAATCATCTAGGGCTCCTAGAGAAATCAAATTTCTCTTAAGTACAGGTATATACCTCAACTTAGTCAATTTGATTCTTTTTCCAGAATCCAAGTCCAGAATGATACTGCCCATACCGACAACATCACAAGTGTTGTCATTTTCCATGAACACCGTTTCATTCATAACTTCCTGGAAATCGACAAACCAGTCCTTATGAGGACTCATGTGAAAGCTACACCCGGAGTCAAGCACCCAAATATCAAGGCACTTTAAATCAGTGACATTATACACCTCAAAGGGGTTATCCTGATTATTCTCACGGGCAAGGTTTGATTCATTATTCTCCGATTTATTCTTCTTAATCCAATCGAAGCAATTTTTCTTCAGGTGACCAACCTTGTCACAATGGAAACACTTCCTAGACTCATTCTTACCCTTGCCAACATTTTTACTTTTTGACTTATTCCCTTTATTTTTCTTCTTGAACTTATTTGTGACATTATTATTATTTTGTTCGGGCCTATTCTTCACAAAGAGATTCGAACCAGATCTCTTTTGTTTCAGTAGTTTTAATTCTCTGGTTTTTAAACCAGAAGAAATCAGATCTACACTGGGGACGACACCGGTATACTAGTAAGCGTCTTTGACTACTTGGTAAGACTCAGGGATAGAATTTAATAGAATCATAGATTTGGTAGTTTCATCTAAGGCCTGATCAGTATCTTGTAATCTAAGAGTCAATTTTAGAAATTCATCTAAATTTTCATCTATAGACTTATTAGTGTCCATTTTCCAGAAGAACAAGGAGCCTTTAAAGAATGCGAGATTAGGGGCAGTTTGAACCAAATAAATCGATTCAAGCTTACCCCAAATCTCTAGTGGAGTATCAGCTCCATAAACCTTTCTCAGGACATTGTCCGAGAGGTTTAGAATCAAGAGGTTGTACGCCTCTTTGTCTATTTCCTCCTTTCTCTTTTTCTGCTCATCAGACCATTTATCTTGGTTTTTCTCTAGAGCAATGATGACTTTGTTGTGTGAAAGAAGTGCACGGATCTTCTTTTTCCACACACCAAAGTCGACCTTTCCGTCGTACACAGAGATTTCAAGCCTTGTTGAAGACATTCTCTCACCCCAAAAATAACAAAAAATAGAACAAAAAACGAACAGCTCTATATCAGCTTAACTATTTTATCACAAAAAAACTAAATGCAGGGAACCTATAAAAAACCTAAACAGGATCCAACAGAGGACAGCCAATTAAGCTAAATCAGCCAAACAATATCACTGTTTATTAATTCAGCCAAACATTTTATTAATCTGTTGACTGAAGCACAAAAGAAAAAACAATATCACTGTTAGTTAACCGGAGCAGACGACAACACCTTATCAATAAACTAATCAACCGGAATTAAACCACAGATACAGACAACAACACCGTATCCAAAACAGATGCAAGACTGTATGGTATTCAATCCCAAGAAAAGAAAGAAAAACAACTAAAAAACAGAAGCAAAAAATTTCTTTCAAGAAATGCAGAAGCAAAAATTTGTTTCAAGAATCGATCAAGCTCTGATACCACTGTTGTAATTATATTACGTTCTATTTCAGTTTAACTTTTCCTTAATTCCTCTTTTCTTTAAGCCGTGAATCCAGACAACAAAAACAGAAAAACACACACAATCAACACAATGATTTTTACCGTGGTTCACCGATAAATCCGGCTACATCCACGTTGAGCTCCACAGGAGGAACTCGTGCACTATGAGATGATGATTGTACAAAGAACACCACAGAAGAAACAACAAGGATTGAGAAACACAAAACCTAACCGGATGCTCGAACTCAACCTGGTTCGAGCCCTAGAGAACTTCCTGCCTCTAGTAATCAAGACGATCGCCACCACCGGATCCAAAGTTTGCCTCCTCCTTCGTCGTCGCCGTCGTCTGTGAAGCTGAGAGAACCCGATCGCCCTAGCTCTCTATATCTCTTCTCTGTTTTTCTATTTCTACTCATCTCTGTAAAAATGCTATCTGGAACTTCTATTATTCACTTCTATTTTTTAACTTCTTTTTATTACATTAAAAAAGGATATTAATAAAAGAATGGGCTTGGGCTTGGGCTTCACACAACACTTTATTAACAGTTTTTATGTTGGATTTCATACAAGTGTAACATAACACAACCTAAACTACAAAAGTTAAAAAGCGATGTAGATTTGTTTCAATCAAGTACTAGTTCTATCTTTTTGATCTCTTCTCATGGCTTCAAGGTCTTGCATTTCTGAGCTGCTTCTTCAACAATGGCCTAACATAATCTTGGTAGCCATCCTGCACTACCGTGTCTTTGTAAAGGCTAGGATACACATTCCCATCGTACCCACCAAGAGTAAGCCCAGGAAGTGGTCAGTGTAATTAAATGCATGAACTAGAGCAATCACATTGGGTCGATCCTGATCACATCATTCAATCAAGTCGATGCTTATCTCAATTGGTAATGCAGAAATATTAAAATAACTAACAATTATGATCAATGTTAATGGATTATAGAAATACTTACTTGCTAATCAACAATCTTTCAGGTGCATGATGAGTATATAGAGTAGTCTAAAGAATTGTTTAAAAATCTAGTGTTCTGATACCAACTGTAACAACTTCAAAATTTATTTTTATTTTTCCCAAATTTGAAATCCTAAAATTTTTTCTAAATCGATTTATAAATTAGATTAAATTATATCGTTGTAAAACTCTAATTTTCTTAATTCGAATTCCTTGAAAATATAGAAAATTATTTATTAGACAGAAACTTTGAAATGATTATTAATAAATATTCAGAAAAATTCAATACTAAACAAATATTAAATAAAGCCCCATTTATTAATTTTAAAACAATAATATAGTTAATTGAAAAATCTAACAACTCATTAAATAAATTATTCAAAATGAAATTAAATGAAAATAAATATGAAATATCCTTTTAAATAATATAACATCATAACTTTAAATTATTATTCGGAACCAACAACGATATCCTCCTTTGTATGCTCGTCCGCCTCTGGAAAATTTTCGATCAGCGTCAGTTCATTCTCAGATAAAAACTCACCTACATCACAAAATTAATGCGTGAGATAAACTCAGTAAGTAAAAACATGTCAATGTGATTTTAATTGCATACATTAACCAATTCCATACTTTAAAAGTTACATACTGGATGAAACTCATTTTTCAATCATTACCATGTGTTTAGGATTTTAGAAAACTAGCAGTTTCTTATTCTAATAAAGTTTCATTAACCATTTCAATTTATTATCATACGTTCAAGCTTTCATTAGTCATCTCATACGTTCAAACTCTCATTAGTCTTCTTATGCTTTCCGTTAATTCCATATGTCTTCATGTATTTCATACTCGCATACATTATGTCCTACAATTTTTGTATTTCTACATTCCTATATCAAATGTCAATACATGAGAGTTAAAATAAAATCATAATAGAATAATAAAATACTTTAAAGAAAATGATTTAATAAATATTTCGTTATGTAGGGCCTACGGCAAAAATGTCAAAATCTAGTGTCTTTACTTACTTGGATTCCGAGAGAGAAAGAGAGGGAATAGAGTTTTAAGTATTTTCACGAAAATTGAATTGATCTTCTTTGCCCAAAAATTAGAGAGGTTTAAATTTCTTCTTTCATCCTAAAATAATCTTTTTGAAAGTAATAAGGGTATGAATTCCTTACCAATAAAATTATAGCATTGGATTTTTGGATTGATTTGGGCATCCTTAACGATCTAAAAATATTAAGTTGATAGGAAAAAATTCAGGTTTGGGTTAATTGGGCCAGTTCTGTCTGGTTCTAAATTGTTGGTCTGGTTCAGTTCTCACGTTGGCCCGGGTCAGCTTGCTGGATGGTCCGGTTCGGTCTACATTTTTAAAAGAAATCAGTCCTTCATCCTTCACCTTCGCAAGCAGAAGAAAATAGAGAGAGCAGGTGAGAGAAAGAGAAAAAGAGAGCGAGAAAGGAAGAAAGACAAAACGAGAGAGAGACTTATAGCGCGAAGAGTCTTAGTCCGCGAAGAAGGATTCGGCCGAGAGGGAAATTCTACCAAAGGGAGTCATATCAACGAAGGCAGAGCCGGTGCTGCTTGCGGTGGTCGGAGTGGTTGAATGGTGGTGGTTCCAGCGAGGTAAGTTCTCCAATAAATTCCCTGTCTTTTCATAAATTTGAGAGGATTTTGTCTGTTTGGTGTGATTTTTCTGTTATACAGGGAGGAGATCTATTCTTTCCATAAAGGAGGGAGGAGGATCGATTTTTTCCATAAAGGAGGAACCCGAATCTAACCGTCCAAATGGACAGATTCATTAAACAAAAAGGAATTCTTTCATTTTCGTTACAAATTAGAAATCAATTCCAATCAAGGCTAACTATTTCCTAACGTTCCAGAGTAATTAGCTTGAATTTAGAGTTAAATTATTCCATATGTTGTTGATTGTGTAAATAAACGTTAATCAGACTGCTAATTGGAAATCAATTTTGATTTTGTGCTAATTGAATATTCAAAGTTCCAGAATAAATTACGAAATTAGGGTTTGGTTTTAAGCTGAAATTGAGAAAATCGATTTAATTGGTTGCAAATTATGGTTAGATTGCGAAAATTGAATTCTAATTTAGATTGATTTGAGGAAGAAATTTGATATGTTACAATTACCCTCCTTAAAAGAAATTTCATTCTCGAAATTTAAACAATTACTTAAAAAACTTTGGATAGACCCTTTTCTTTTCTTCTTCCATTTCTCAAGCTACTTCTTCAACGTTTCGATTCTTCCGTAGAACTCTTACAAGCAAGACCTTCTTATTATGTAGCTCCATTTCTTTTGATTCTAAAATTTGAATCGACCTCTTTTCATAGGATAAGTTAGGGTTGAACAAAAATTCTTGGGATCTCATTGGCAAAAAATATGTAACGGATCTAGAACGTATTTCTTCAGCATCAAGTTATGAAACACGTTGTAAACCTGCTTGAATTAATTCTGGCAAATTCAGCTCATAAGTAACTTCTCCAATTCTTGTTGAAATTGTAAATGGGCCTATGTATCTTGGGCGTAATTTTTCTTTCTTTCCAAACCGCATCACATCTCTCATTGGAGAAATTTTTTCAAAAATACTTGATTACCTTCGGCAAATTCTAATTTTCTTCTTCTTTGGTCTACATAGTTTTTCTGTCTACTTTGGGGCACAAGGATCCTTTTTCGAATTAGAGTAACAATCTCAGCAGTTTGTCTCAAAATATCAAGTCCAACAAGAATACCTTCACCGACCTCATCCTAGTGTACTGAAGATCTACACTTTCTACCATAAAGTGCTTCATAAGGCTGTTATTTCAATTGATGCTTGATAACTATTGTTATAGGAAAACTTTACTTGTAACGACTCCAGTAGGTCGTGACATATTCTTAACTTAAACTTAGTCATTTAAATCTTAGAACAACTACTAGTAATTTTCTTTAAAATAACTCGTGGACGTTTAAAAGAATAACAAACTAAAAACCTTAAATTCTCATAACTCGATTCTTTCATATCGGGTTTCATTGAAGGAACAGCATTTTTCCTCTCAAGTTTCATCAATTTAAACAGTAGAGGTAAACGTTATAACAGACAGAAATGGATAACAGAAACAGAAGACAGCGTGGACGACTGAAAACAGAAGGCAGTGTGGACGTTTGAAAACAGAAAGCAGTGTGGACGACTGACTTTCTCTGCCAGGATGCTTAACTAAACTTTATCGTCCACAGACTTACTTAGACTTTTCGTCCATAGACCTCGTGACTTTATCGTCTACGGTCCACATGACTTCATTGTCCATGGGCTACATAAACTCATCGTCCACAGACTATCATCCATGGACTTACTTAAGTTTAACGTCCACAGACCACGTGATTTTGTCGTCCACAGTCACGTGACTACATACTTTGGACGAAAACTCAACAACGTTCTCTGGACTTAGTCTCGCCCCTAACTTTGGACGATGACTCATTCACTTTCTCTGGACTACGTATTCGTCCATGTAATTCTGGTCAACGATTTACTTACAACTCTGGACGATTGTTTTTACTTGCAAAACAGAACACATAGACAACCGATTGATCGCCTCCTCTGGTGAACGTTTGGCTAGTTCTCTGGAACTAACTTTACAAGTAACCTCACATCTCAATTCACAGAAATCATTCCGTTAACATAAAACTTAAACATGCGTAGCAGAAGACTTAAAGAAAAACAGATGGAAATCCTTAAATCCTAAAATCTCTTATAGCTCATAAACATTAAAATTCTTTTCTACCTAAACTTCCATTTCATTGTCTTATAACATGATAGACTGAGAGCACCTCGGGTCAAATCGCTTCCCAGCCACAAATTCCTTCACGAGTATCATCCAGCAACCTTCTTAGACGTTATCACTTGGATTGAAATCCTCACCTTTCAATTCGTCACCTACATCATAAGGATTCAAACTACAAGCCTAATACTTAGTAAGGGGTGCAACATATACATAAATACTCATGAATGCATTCTCAATAAAATCGTGTCCAAGTTCTTTATTCAAATCATGGAAGTCATATTCATGTTCATATTCTTGATCATTTCAAGGGAATCATATTCTTGTTCATTGTTTACATAACATGGATTAAGGAGGGGATCGTGCTGGAGGGCAGGCAGAGTACGTGTACTTGGCCCTTCAGGCAGAAATCTTGGTCCATTTCTGGACAGTGACTTGGCCAAACCGTCCCAACCCTCACTTAATCATACTTGCATACATTTCATATTCTTATCTTATTCATAAAAGAAACATGCACATAAGACATTTTCGTATACTTGGAAGATAAATCATGATGCATGGATTATATATGCATAACAGAATTTCACATCAGAAAAAACTCAGACATTCAGCATATATCATGGTACAGATCATGAACATCGAGGCATTATCCTTAAAATTCTTACTAACGTCCTCGTGATGTAGGGCCCTAATGGCCGATATCCTAATACACTCACTTACCTGGTCCCCTTAACAAAGCCGTGCCTTCACTTGAATCCTTCTCCACCTAGACATTTCATATTTCAATGTTAAATGTATCCTGAATAATCTAAACTCAAAGCTGGTAAAATCTTAACTAAAGAAATCATTCCTGGAAACTAGTTCAAGCCTCTGAGTCTTATAGTCAAGCACCTAGTGTGCGTGGCTTAATCTTCACTGGCATTGATGGCATTGGTGTACTAAAACTACCAGATTCATACCAATGTCAGATTCTTAACCCTAACATCAACAACACCTAGAACTCTATCACCAATGCCATAAATCAGAAACTCAAAAATACTATCATTATTCTAACATTGTCCGATTCTAAGTCTTCAAACATCAATCAATAACCATCCTTAAGTCGAAGATTTAATGAGTGAATCACTTAAACCTTATCTGGAGCTTAAGATTTCGAAAAGAGTGGAGGACGAGCTGAACAATGGTAGAGGAAATCAGTGTCTACTACCGGAGAGAAGGCTTTGGAGGAGATCACCCGAAGAGGAAAGTCGGCTAAAGTGAGGTTTTAGAATTACCTCATTCTATTTATAACGATTCAAAACAACATTAATTACAATCTTGCCACTAAACCTACTTTTCTTTTGAAATCAACTTATTCCATAAATCATTCCATAATAAAACACGGGATAAATATCTGACCAAGGTGCTGGTTGTTACACTACTAGCAGCAAATTCTTACACCAATTCTCTTAAAAATCGATAACATAAGCTCTCAGCATGTTCTCTAAGGTTTGAATCGTTCTTTCTAACCGTCCATCCATTTGAGAATGAAAATTTGTATTGAAATTTAACTGAGTGCCCATTACTTTCTGCAAACTCTTCCAGAACATTGACGTTAAACAATTATTTCAATCCAAAACTGTAGAGATAGGCATACTGTGAAGTCTGATGATGTCCATACGTATATTTGGGCATATTGATCTATATTGAAGGTAGTCCGTACAGAAAGAAAATATGTCGATTTTGTCAGCCTATCAACTATCACCCAAATAGAGTCATAATTTTTAATTGAACTTGGGAGTCCAACAACGAAATCTATCGTGATGCTCCAATTTGACTTACTACGAAATCTATCGTGATGCTCCAATTTGACTTACTTACATGTAAGATATCTTTCAACAAATTTGGCTACATTCAATTTCAATCCTCGCCACCAATAATACTGCGTCAAATCTTGATATATTTTGGTTGCACTAGGATGTACCGTGTATGGAGTTGAGTGTGCTTCCTTTAATATAACTCCTTTTAATTCAATATCGTAAGACATACACCATCTTTTCTTAAATTTAATAACTTCATTTTCCGACGTAGAAAATTCTGACATCTTCCCACCTTTCAATTAATCTCTTATCTTACTTAAGAAAATATCATCATGTTGTTTGTTCTTGTTTTGCTCAAACAAAGTTGGATGTAGCGTCGTCACAGATAATCTCTCAATCAATCCAGAAGGTACTATCTCAATGTTAAATTTCTATATCTCTTCAACTAACTTTTCCGGAATCAGACTTAGTGCTGAAACACTCGAAGAGGCTCTTCTACTTAGTGTGTCGACCACCACGCTTGCCTTTCTAGGGTGATATATAATTTTGCAATCATAATCTTTTACTAATTCCAATCATCTGCGCTGCCTCATGTTCAAGTCTTTTTGCATTAGAAAATATTTCAAGCTCTTATGATCGGTGTAAATCTCACATCTTTCTCAATATAGATAGTATCTCTAAATTTTAAGCATATATATTACTATTGCAAACTCCAAATCATAAGTCGTGTAATTCTTCTCATGATCTTTCAACTATCTGGAGACATAGGGTATAACTTTTCCTTCTTGCATAAGTACACATGCGAGTCCATATTTTGGGGCATCACTATAGATCACAAATTTTTTTTGTTTCAGATGGTATAGTGAGTATTGGTGCTGAAATCAATCTTTCATTTAGTTCTTGGAAGCTTTGTTCATATTCTTCAGTCCATAAATACTTAGCACCTTTATTGGTGAGTCTTGTGAGCAGTGTGGCTAGTCTCGAAAATCCTTCTACAAATCTCATGTAGTAGCTAGTATGACCAAGGAAGCTTCGTACTTCAATTATATTTTTGGGTTGCAGCCACTTACTAACTATTTTGATCTTTCCTGGGTCTACCGATACACCATTCTTTGAAATTACATGACCGAGAAAGGCTACTTCTTCCATCCATAATTTGCATTTGGAGAACTTTGTATATAGCTTCTCGCGCCTCAGAGTCGATAAAACAATTCGTAAGTGTCTTTCATACCCTTCTTTACTCTTCGAATAAATGAGGATATCGTCAATAAAAACAATTACAAATTCATCCATGAACTTCTCAAATATTCAATTCATAAGATTCATAAAGGCAGCTGGGGCATTACTCAATCCGAATGGTATAACTCAAAACTCATAGTGGCCATATCTAGTCTGAAATGTCGTCTTGGGTACATCATCATCTTTGATTCTTAGCTGATAATAATCAGATCTGAGATCTATTTTTATGAAAACTCATGCACCCTTTTGATCAAAAAAATCGTCGAACCTTGGAAGTTGTGACATGCCTAGGGGCCCAATCACTCGAAGATCCAATAAAAGCCTAAACTTTAATTATTCTCCTTACTTATTAAGTGTTTTCTTTTGTAGGTGTTGATGGCACATGGAAACTTGGTTCGAGAGACATTGTTTCCACATGGATTCCCTTGGAAAGCTCAGAGCAAATGAAGAAAACCCTTAGAGCACCAACTAGAGTAGCAGAAGCCAAAATTTGTCTTCCGAAGAACAACTTTTGTAATTTTCTTTTTTTCCTCGTTATTTGTATTTGGCAAACTCTAGGCCATTAGTTTATGTTTTAGCTACACTACTTAGACTTAGTCATGTATGGTGGCTTGATTGGGGTTGACCATTCTTGCTCTCACTTTGGGAACCATTACTTGGCCCATCATTACTTGGCCCATTTTGGGTTACTACTTGGCACCTTTGCGAGTCATCACATGGAGGAGCACGTGGAGCACTTGGAGGCATCATATGGAGACTTGGACTTGGCCCACTCTAGGAGGCTCATTTTACCATGCACATTTTGGAGCAACCTACTTCCACTTCAGCCCAATGAAGACCCAAAGCTTGAAGCTTCATCTAAGCAAGCCCAAGTAGATGAGGCCCAAGGTGGAATGACTTGGCAAAATCCCACCATGGAATCATCTTGGTCGGCCTGCACGGAGTGGCACCACTTAAATTCATCTTGAGCCTCCATCTATTTTATCATCCAACGGCTCACATTTCCTCCCCCTCCCCCTAGGCCTATATATAGTATCCCTCTTATAATGGCTAAAAATATGAGTCACCTTTGTCTTCCAAAGAGAGAAGCATTGTTACCTTAAATAGAGGTAAGCCATGGATTTTTCAATCCGTGAAAGGAGTGGATCTCCCTTACTTACTAGCTCAAGGTTTTTAGAGTAAGCTTGTATTGCCCTTTTTCATCATCCTTCCTTGGAAGTTTGATCTACGAGGGGGCCGAAACGGTGCCCGATAGTGGTTGTTTTCCTATAGGAAAGCATGCACCCGTGAGCATAGCATAAGATAGCTCTCGGGTCCGCTTAGAGTTTTCATTTCTTTTTATTTTACCTTTATTTTATTATTATGTTCTTCATATTACACACACTACCACTCTTCATCTTTTTGTGGGTTTAACACGGGTCCTTTCTAGGGTCAAATCGTGTCAAGTGGTATCAGAGCATAGGAGGCTTCCTCTGAGTGCTTTTGGTCGAGTTGGAACACCCTTTCATTGGCTGCATTGTTGTGAAAATCAAATGACAATTTTTTTTTCATTCCATCGGACATTTCTCTAACCCTAAAATCTGCTTTGTGTGTTGCTGTGTTCTTCGATTTCCATACAATTTTCAGCAAGTTTTTCTTTATTTTTTTATGTTATTTTTAGTTCTTTTTGTTTAGAATATTATCCCTTAATAACCTATTGAATATTGAATATGTGTTGAAGCTGGTTTGACAGTCGCCAAAGGTAAGAACGTTATTCCCTTTCCTTTCCTTTTCGGTTTTTGTTCTTTTCTTTAATTTAGTTATTATCCCTTAATTAGTTCTTTTCTTTTCCTTTATTTACTTCCCAGCAAGATATTTCATCCTATAATCACTTATTAGTGTAATCCGTTTTAATCAGTTTTTATTTCCAGATTTAATTTTTGAATTAAATCAGACCCTGTTTTCAAATTGTGGGTGTTTGTTTAAGAAACTTTGGGTATCACATTTAAGGAGACCGATTAGGTATTTGCATTAAGGAGATCACAAATTGATTGATAAAATTGATTGATTAGTCATATATGCCTTGTTTATAATTTTTATTTCTATTTTTTTTTTTACTTTACTCTTTTTGTTTCTGTCCAATTAATCTATTCAGCACATGAGAACCGAAATACATGCATAATATGGTTTGTTCAATTGCTAATTTGGTAATTTAAATGAATTAAATTGCATAACTTCTCAAATTAGCAAAACTGTTTTGTGGAGCAAACCGATTGTGAACTTGTTTTAACACCTAAATTTTTATTATCTTTATTGTTTAATTTTGTCATATTTGAACTCTATTGTCTTGTACTAAATTGATATCATCTAACTAAGGCATAAAGTCATAAAATTTGGTAAAAATTCAAATCAACTACATGGAAAAAATGTGCTCATTAATTGCCTTGTGTTTTGTGTTGTTTTAATTTCTAGATTTTTTTTATAGTTTAATTAAGTATTCATAACATTTTAATTAGATAATCATATCCCTAATCCCTTTTAAAGTAATCAACTTTAATTTTTAAAAAATATATATATTAATTAAATTAAATTTAAATTTAAATTCAAATTCAAATTTCAAATTTCTTTCTAAAATACCCAAGACTTAAAGTTCACACATTTCCTTAAGGAACCCTCCTAAAACTTTAAGTCACAAACTCCTACATTAGTTTAAGCATTCCTTATCAACAAAATAGTGAACATTAGAAGGAGAATTATCCGAGGAGAATTTGATTTTGATGAACTCAATCATAGTCTATTTGTTGATTATACGGATAAGAACATCCATGACCAATCATATCTAAAAACTTATGACAATAGATATCAATTGAGCTATTCTAGGATAAAAAGAAATGTTCCTTCAATCAAAGATAAAATGATTAAGGAAGACCACTCAGGTATTATCCGAACTCTTCTAATTTTAAGAATCAATATAGTCATGATTATCCATCCACTTATGGAGAAAACTTAAATGATAAAATAGGGTTAAGGAATAGGATCAATCATCAACCAATTTTACCTTCCAAACCAATTGATGATAGGTGTGTAAAACAACTAGATAAGGTTATACACAAACTAGAAGTTGTTAGCTAATTTTTGGACAAAGAGGTAAAAGAATCTTTGGAGAAAATTACAAAATTACTATCTATCCCAAGAGGACCACCTCCTATGCCCCAAAAGCCTAATAAACTTGATGAAGAATCCTTAAGTGAGGATGAGAATGAAGAGATGGAAGAGAAAACGCCTAGCTTAAGTGAAGAGGAGGAAGAGATAATAGAAGAAGTTAATTGTCATTCTGAAGAAGGTTCACATCTTGTAATGGACAATCAAGTGGATGAAGAAAGAATTGAAAACGACCTCAAACTTTTAGGATTGCTCAACCGAACCTAATAATGATGGTGGACTTAATGAGAAAAATGAAGGAACTTTGCTAGAAAAAGAGTATGACCAAGAGATAAGACCATAAACTTATGTGAAAACTACCTTTTTGGAGATAAACCTTCCATCCCTCACCAAAGTTTGATACGCCAAGAAAAGAAGGAATTGCTACAAGGACTACCACCCATACGTGGTATCAGCCACCAATTGGATTGTTTAACCCAAGAACACTTCCACATCAAGTGGTACCATAATTCTTTCTACGATGAAGTACCCACACCACCACCCTCAATAATATCCTTCCTTAAAATCAATGAACTTTGGAAAGAGACGATGGATGAAGAAGATATGTCTTACCATTTGAAAGAAGTGTCAACATGGCATCAAGAATAGAAGAATTTTAGTGAACAGAGCATCTTGGGGATTGGTAACATGATCATTGACCCATCATATTCTACCCAATTTAATGGTCATAGGATCAATTCGACTCTCAACCGATTTTTGGAGATTCCCACCTTTTCTAGAGGACTTTTGAAGGAGTTAACCTATGTCTTAGTTCCTATAACTATTGATGCTTTTGTCTTTCGTGGGCTTATGAGATAGTTACACCTAATGCATCTCTCAAATTTCTTAACTTACAATTAGGTGAACAATCAACCCAACTAGCCTTTCCATGTGATTTTCACAAATTTTACCACCAAGCCAAGAAAAAGGAATCGGTTGACTTGGTAGCTAAAAGATATAAGCCATCCGGCCATTTGACCACCTGGATTCTAAGGATAGGTTGGAGTAAGAAGTATGGTCATGATGAGCTTAAATCTTGGGTAACAACGAGATATTTACCCTCCAAACACTTAATAACTTGGCTTTTTAAGATTGATTGGAGCCAAAAATATCTCAAGGTTCATTTAGATGTTGAGCCTACATTTGTGGTCATAAATCTAGAATAATTAATTATTTGGACGAAGGAGTATAATGGGAACCTCGTGCTACCACATTTGGAATTCGACTACTATCGAAACCTTCACTCAATCACCGACCAAACGCCCTTCAAAGTAGTTCTCGAATTCAATCTTCCCACCTTTACCAAAGAAATTTTGCTAAGACCACCCGACCACCATATCAAGAAGACTATTGGTGGATGAGAGGCTTTCAACTCTATACAATGGCAGACTATACCCTCGATGCATTCAAATTCAAGCGCTTAGAGAGTCTTAATGAAGCCATTAGACTGAAATTTGGAGGAGACAACTTGGGAAAGAAGTCAACCAATGGATTTGAGGTCAAATCCTCAAATCACCTAGAGAGGATGACATGCCTAGGGGCCCAATCACTCGAAGATCCAATAAAGACCCAAACTTTAATTATTTTTCTTACTTATTACGTGTTTTCTTTTGTAGGTGTTGATGGCGCATGGAAACTTGGTTCAAGAGACATTGTTGCCACATGGATTCCCTTAGAAAGCTCGGAGAAAATGAAGAAAACCCTTAGAGCACTAGCTGGAGTAGCAAAAGCCAGAATTTGTCTTCTGGAGAACAACTTTTGTAATTTTCTTTTTTTCCTCGTTATTTGTATTTGGCAAACTCTAGGCCATTAGTTTATGTTTTAGCTACACTACTTAGACTTAGTCACGTATGGTGGCTTGATTGGGGTTGACCATTCTTGCTCTCACTTTGGGGGACCATTACTTGGATCATCATACTTGACCCATTTTGGGTTACTACTTGGCACCTTTAGGAGTCATCACATGGAAGAACACGTGGAGCACTTGGAGAGGAGCACTTGGAGAGGAGCACTTGAAAGCATCATATGGATACTTGGACTTGGCCCACTCTAGGAGGCCCATTCTACCATGCACATTTTGGAGCAACCTACTTCCACTTCGGCCCAATGAGGACCTAAAGCTTGAAGCTTCCTCTAAGCAAGACCAAGTAGAGGAGGCCCAAGATGGAATGACTTGGCAAAATCCCACCATGGAATCATCTTGGCCGGCCCACATTTAGTGGCACCACTTGAATTCATCTCGGCCCTCCATCTATTTTATCATCAAACGGCCCACATTCTCAATATATGAGTCACGTTTGTCTTCCAAAGAGAGAAGCATTGTTACCTTAAATAAAAGTAAGCCATGGATTTTTCAATCCGTGAAAGGAGTGGGTCTCCCTTGCTTACTAGCTCAAGGTTGCTATAGTAAGCTCGTATTGTCCTTCTTCATCATCCTTCCTTGGAAGTTTGATCTATGAGGGGGCTGAACCGGTGCCCGATAGTGGTTGTTTTCCTACAGGAAAGCATGCATCCGTGAGCATAACATAAGATAGCTCTCGAGTCCTCTTAGGGTTTTCATTTCTTTTTGCTTTATCTTTATTTTATTATTATGTTCTTCATATTACACACACTACCACTCTTCATCTTTTTGTGGGTTTAACACGAGTCCTTTCTAAGTCTGGATCATGTCAAGTTGATACTTGTTCTTTATGGTGACTTTATTAAGTTCCCGATAATTGATGCACATCCTCATAGATCCATTCTTCTTCTTTATGAATAATATTGATGCTCCCCATGGTGAAAATCTTAGTCGATTGAATCCTTTTTCTAGCAACTCGTCGAGTAGAACCTTCAGCTCTTTTAATTCAGTTGGCACCATTTTGTATGGGGCTTTAGAGATCGATGTCATTCCATGTAAAATATCAATGTTGAATTCTACGTCTTTAGCTGGTGGCAAACTTATTAAATCATTTGGAAAGATATCTGAATATTAACGAACTATCATCACCTTATCCAAGGTCATTGCTTCCTAGATTTGAGGGCACATAATGCTTGCCAAGAATCTAACACACCCAGAATTCAATAATCTTTGTGCTCGCAAAGATGATATAACTAGGATTCTCAGACCCTTCTTTCCACCATGAATGAGAATGGTTCTTCTCTACGCAATTAAAATCTCACGATCTTCTTGTGACAATCAATAATTTCATAATGTCTAGTTAACTAATCCATGTCGAGAATTACGTCATAATCTTGCATTGCCAAAATGGTCAGGTCTGCTTCCAATTCTTTATCTCTAATACGAATATTGCACTCTTGAATAATAGAATCAGCAAAAATTACAGTGCCTGACGGAGTAGCTACTCCCAATTTATGCTCTAAAGGTTCGATTGCCTTATCTAATTTCTTTGAATGTATAAGAGATATAAAGGAATGAGTTTCCCCATAATCAATTAATATAAAAGAAGATACTCCATAAATTAAAAGAACACATGTTACTACGGTTGCATTTCTTTCAGCTTCCTCATTTGTCATGGCGTAAAAATTTCATTCAAACGTCCCCATCCCGCGACACAAGCTAGCCCATCAAATAGGCCACCAGCAAATCGACCACCAGAAAACCGGCCACCAGCAAATGAGGGATCTTCATCACAAGCTCCTCCATATGAAGTGCCGCAATCACCGCCTAGTTATTTCTATATGGATTTTCGAAGCAAGGAGTGTCAAAAGAAGTTCGATATGAATATGTCAATCTGATCGCTTATTTATGAAAAGACTGTCGACTTCACTGGTTGGGAATCTTTGCAGATCCAAAAGATGTTTGATAGGATTGCCTTGTATGGGGTGTACAACATGCGCAGAGAGACTTGCGACCGAATTGTTCGCTTATTTTACTCGAACTTGACTAATACTAGGAGGGCTTGGATCTTGAAGTCATATCTATTCGGTAAAGATATTTTCATTTATGCAAATCAAGTGAACGAGTTGCTGGGATTTGCTTCAAATACCGCGGTACAATACTATCACGCTTTTTGAGAGTGTGATTTTACTAAAAGACCAAATGGACTACAGTTTCTTAGATAGATTCACTGCAATTCGGACGTTGCAAAATTCACCAAATCGAAATCTAAGGACTTGAATGTCAAAGTTTGGGTTGTTCATAACCTGATCAGTCACACCCTACTACCAAGGGATGGCCATAGAGATCTGGTGAACTGGATGGATCTCTATATTATGGAGAAGATGTACAGCTCCACAATGTTCGACCATGGGTTCATGATTTTAGGTCACATGAACGAGATCGGGCAGACACGGAACAAAAATTTACTGTACAGTACTTTGATTTGGAGGATCGTGCATCGATCTGAAGTTCAGTTGCCCGTCGGAGAGCAGATTAGAGCTCCTCAATCCTTGGATGTATTTGACAGACTTCATTTATCTTGGATGGGCCTAGTCGAATTCGCTTGGTGTTGGATGCTGAAGGGAGAGCCCAAGGATGCTACAGTACAAGATGCTCAGGATGCTTCGATGGAGGAGGATGCCCCTGCCACCGTGATGGAGTCGCCAATTGCCTATCAAGTTGTCAGTAGTTGGGAGGAGCAGATGCATCTGGAGCGGGAGCAGATCCATCGGGAAGAGCAACAAATACATCCAGAGCGGCAGCAGATGCATCAGGAGCAGCAGCAGATGCATCAGGAGCAACAAATTGATGACTTCTAATTAATTATTATATAAAATATAAAATAAATTAATTATTGTATTCAAATTATTTAAGGTATTTAAATTATTATTTAAGTAAATAAATAATATTTATTTAAACCAAATAAAAAATAATTATAAATTGAAAAAAAATATATCTTTTGTCGATCTGAAACAATCGTCTATCTGGCTCCATCTCCAGTCTGTAAGTCTGCCTTCAAAAGTTTCAAAAATCACGTCCATGTTTCCTAGGTCTCTTTTTCGACGTTGGCAACAACAAAAAGATATATTTCATCGTTTGCATCAATACTAACAGCTGTGAGTAATTGTCCGGGACACAAGCCCTTAAGGTGACAGTCATCCAAACATATAATAGGGCGACCAAACTGCAGCAAACCCGCCTTTGGCATATTAACGAGCTCCCCATATCGTAAGTAAGTACCTCGAATGTGCTACCTAAATTTGTTCTATATATTTCTTCTGCGTAAGATCAGACTAACTTGTACTGTTCGTCGCTCTTGCCTTCGTTAAGTGTGCAAGCTAAGCTTCTTGCTCTTTTGGCAATAGTAGGTGTAATGTTAGCATTGTGCTCAATCCTCACTGTCTCCACAATGAAAGATATGTCCCACCTAGTTTGACTTTTAAACCTACGCAAATATCGATGTGCCACCTATTTTGCACTAACGTGTTTATTCTCAACTATCATCGCACAACTGTGAGTATTGATCAAACTCTTTATTTGATAGGTAAGCTCATCTTGCTTATGTAAAGCATGCAATCACCACTCACACCCTTCTGAATACCTAGCCGTCAATCGGCTTCTTTCTTTTTTAGTAAATACTATAGCAACACCCTGCTTCACAGAATAATCTTTTATTTCATCTTTAAGGTTTCTTTAAAGATGAATATTTTTTAGTCACAAAAAATACCATTGGAACATCTTCCCTTACTTGTACGCTTTCAACCTCATCATCGTCCAACATAACCGGTGTTCGAAGCTGATCTTCTAGAGTTCTGGATGTTGAATGCACTTGTATTGCTTCATTTTCATCACAGTCGTCGTCACCACATACAGGATTCTCGCCCGAATACCAATTCATCTCGTCATCACCAGTTGTTTCCTCCTCTAATTCAAACCATGTATCTGAATCAGAATCCATCATCCTCGATAATACGAAACAAGAAAATATTTGTGAAATTTTAGAGACTTCGAAAGGTGTGGATTGAGAGTGGACGATTGAGCTCCTTAAATGAGGAAGGAGATCGGCCCCCTGCAAATCAAGTTCGGCCCCCCGCAAATCTATACGCGGGGGCCCGCACTTGATTTGCGGCCCCCCGCATCCCATCCAGAGATCAATTATTGATCTCTGGATGGTACGCCAGCGTCAAGTCTGATTTGCGGCCGCCGCCTTCCCATTCAGAGATCAATACGGTGGGCCGAGTGTGATTTGCGGCCCCCCAAATTTGCATCCAGAGATCAAATTTTGATCTCTGGATAGGATGCGAAGGGCCGAGTGCGATTCGCGGCCCCTCGACTTCCCATCCAGAGATCAATAATTGACCGCTTGATGAAACACGGGGGGGCTGATCTCAAGGAGCGGCCCCTCGCATTAACACTTTTCTCGAACGCAGCGGCGGGGCGGGGTCATATTTGCGGCCTCCCGCTTTTTTGGCATGTGTAAAGCACATGCTAAGTGGGTGCAAGGCCCCCGCGTCAGGTCAAGGCGCAGTGCCCTACGTATTTTCCACGTGCAAAGCACATGCATTGTAAGGAGCTGCGAAATTAGTTCGGCCCCCCGCGTACAAAATGGTGGGAGGCCACGATTTGAGATCGGCCCCCGGATTATTTCAAAAATGGTCATGCGGGGGGCCGCAAATTTCGATCGGCCCCCCACATTACGTGAAAAGTTGGATTCGGGGGGCTATCGACCCTCCGCCGGGGTTTTTTTTAAACTTTTTTTTATTGTTCGCAGTTTTGACTAGACATACTTTTTGTTCGAGGGTTTTTGTAAACTCACTCCATACTACAGGGTTGAAATTGAACTTTTCCATATATATTTTATCGTTGTAGATTCTGTTTCGTTCAGTTTGTTGGCTCCTTATTCAGCTTTTAGTGTTCTTTTTCCATTATTAGTCTGCGAAGAAGAAAGCATAAGTGATTTCTTCATACTATGTGCATCGCACATGACCATTTTTAACGGATATTCTAACAGGAGGGTGTTAGTTGATAACGAGTCAAAATATAATGTGTCAATTGAGGAAATTAAAAGTTCAAAATATCAGTTGCAAACACCTCATACTTTATGAGGCAATTTGATGTGTCAATTGAGAAAATTAAAAGTTCAAGATATCAGTTGCAAGTACTTCATACTTTATGAGGCAATTTGATATTTACCCAAATAATAAAATGCAAAATCAAACAAAAGAACCAACAATGACACAAACAAAATTTTGAAAAAAAAAATGTTCATCTTTTTTGTTCTTTGTTAAATTCTTGTCGTTTTAACATTGACCGTCATATTAAAATTTTGAAATTTATATTTCGTTGTTATAAGTTGAACGTATTAAGTACTAAGAGTGTTAATTCAATTGTGATATCTCAAAATTATATAATTTTCTCTTTAAAAAAATTTTATTGTGTAGTGACTTTATCTAGTGTAACTTTTGTCAACATATTTTGCATTTGTTCGACTGTTTTCATGTTAGAAACAAATGATGATATTTCGTCTGTTAATATAAGATGTTGACGATAGAATTTACTTCTCATCTTCTACAATATATTCTTTAAAAAACGAGTCTCTAAATGTGTTGGAAGTCATGGGACTCAAACTAGGTAGAACCTTGCATTTCTTCTACTGTGAAAAATAACTCTTCGTTCTAGGAATTGATCAACAACATTGCCAAAACTTATGAAGGTGTATCTTTATTTGACAAAGTAGATTAACGTACTCTAGACAGAGTAGGTAAATGTACTCTCGAAAAAAATAACTTTTACATGAAAATAAAAGAGTTTAAAATAATTAATGAACAAAATATTACAGAATCAAAAGTAGCTCTAGTTTACAGTCAGATGAATGAACTGTCGAGAGCTCGTACTAGAGAGTGAGTTTGTAATTTAGTTTGTAGGAGATATCTTTTGGTATGGCCAATATTTTTCACAATAGTAATTCTTAGATATTTCCATTAATAATTAATAAAATTAATGAAAAATGTGACAATTTCTTAACCATCATCCGTACAAATCAATCATTATTAAATTAAATAAAACTATTTAATTTGATTTGATGTTTTTTTAAAAAAATTAAACCATTGCATACCACTATAGTCATTTCACCATATTTCTTACATTTCTCTTCATTCTCCTCGTGGCCTTAACTTATTAACTAGAAGTAAAATAAGATAAAAAAAGGGTGGACCAACATGAACCTAATTTAATGGTTTGGGCTGGTTTAACTTAAAAAAAAAAAAAAAAAAAACAGAACCAAACTCACTACATTAATTTAATTAATGGCTAGGGTACATAAATCACGAAGAATTTTGTATTTGTTGTTATAAACTGATAGAAATTGCAAAAAAAAAAAAAAAAAAGACTATTTAAAAACAAAATTGAAATTACAAAATTTTTATTAAAATTTAAAAAGTAGAAGGATTTTTACACTGTAAAATCAAAAACATATTTGTTTTTCTTGATTTTTAAGTTTTGTCCACTTTTGACTTTTAAAGCAAGAAAGATTCCTCAAAACTAAAGTCAAGCTCAATTTTTTATATAGGTGTTGATGTTGGTTGTGACGACCCAGAACCAGACCCGATCGGGGCCCGGGATAGGAGCCATCACTCCAGGACAGATAACAGAAAACAGGGACTATATTTATTTTGTGCATTATATTTTTAAAATCTTGGCAGAGAGAGAGAGTTCTCTGCAGCTGAAAACAAAACAGGTTTCAACAATGGATAGCAGAAGAAACCGAAATGCAGGAAGGGTGACAGAGGGAAAGCAGGATGACAGGGACATTAAAGAGAACTTAAACTGGAGAAGAAGTGAGCAGGAAATATAAATGGACCGGACCGGAAAAGGTAAGGCAAAAGATGTATTTAAAACGGGGCGGGAAGAATAATTAAACTGGGCGGAAGACTGGCGGAAGATGTGGATGACGTCATCGGAAGATGTAATGACGTCACCGAAAGATACAGGCAATAAACAGAATCGGCAGAAGGTGATTACGTCAACCGGAAGATGGATGACGTCAGCTGGTAGAAGTGTTTTAAAACAGGCGGAATTGTACTACTCACCGGTGGATTGAGTAAGACAAAATAGATGACGTCATCAGAAGATGTGATGACGTCATCGGCAGATATAGGCAGTAAACGTAATCGGAATATATGATGACGTCATCGGAAGTTGTGATGACGTCATCGGCAGATAAAGGCAGTAAACGTAATCGGCAGAAGAAAAAGCTATGGCAAAATCACTGTTTGGCGGTGGATGCGAATAAGACAAAATGTGAACAGTGACTATCGGTGGATGCACACTTAAAACAGCAGTGAACATGATCGGAAGATGCAGTTTTTAAGGCAAAACTTGACAACTTTGACAGGAAGGTATACGAACAGAGGACATAAAAACAGAAGACATATACGTCTCAGATTCTCAAACCACATCAAAACATGGTTCTCGAGCACAACAGAAGGCATACAGGTTTTAGACCTTCATTACAAAGGACAGGTTTCAAGAAAACGAACTGCATGGATAGCTCTAAAACCAGAAACTATCCATGCACAGACTAACAGAAAATATTCCAAACAAATTCCAGAATACTTCAAACATAATTCAACTGTCAAATACAGAGGTTTTAAACATCAACACAGGTTCCATACATCGTTTTACAAACCACAAGTAATACAGAACTGGACCTACATTTCAAATGTTTTAAAACTTCAAAAGATGGTACAATATTGGACATAACTTCAGAAAACACATTCTCACAGAATTAACTCTTATCTGACTGCAGCAGCCAAACCCCGTGAGCTCGATCCTCCAACTACATCAGCTCGTCATTTTGAGGCACAAGGTCTTCATCTGGAGTATCCGTACCTACAACAGGGAGTTCATCTATGAGCCTAGAGCTCAATAAGAACATACTAGAATGCAGTGTGCATATGCTATGCATGAACATTTTCAAATACATGAACATTACATTACGTTTCACTGGACAGGAAGGTATAAGTGGGAAGAAGAGCTGGCGCAACAGGAGTACATGCCACAACAGGACATAACAGGAGTACATGACAGGATCCCAGTCCTCGTCCACACTTAACCATACATTTCATTACAGGTTTTATCTTACTTAACTTCAAACCGTGTGCAGAAAACATTTTCATGACTTTCAGAGAAAAACGTGTATGCATGAACATTCATAGACATGCAACAAAATAATAAGCAGGATATAAAACAGAACACACTTAACCTAAAACATAACCTATAGTTTAACTACCCAACAGAAATCCCGACAACATAAAAACCTAGTACCTCCTTATTGTAGGGCCTTAAAGGTCAACCTACGGATATGAACTTACCTGTCTGCTGCGGTGTAAGATGCTCGAATGTCCCTGGAACGCTCGGATCTATAGTACGCATGTAAAGGAATTAAACAGCTGCAAATGCTAACTAATAAGTTGGTAAGATATGCAACAGACTCTACTCAATCCTTCAGAACATAGTCTATCGTGTTTTTATCCAAAACAGAAGTTTATTCCATATTATCGAAATCTTTAACTCCAACAAGAACTCACATTATAACCTATTCAACTTGATAACTTTTGCAGATGATTACCTTTGTTGGAAGAAACAGAAGAAAAACTGGGAAAGCAAAGTGTTGGTATTTTGTCAAAATCGCCAAAAAGAAAGAAAAGGGAGTAGTGGGAAAAAACAGATGAGAAGTGAGGGTTTCACAAAGGAGGAAGAACTTAGCTTCCTCACCAAGTCACCAGATGTCACTCAACCATTGGCTATCTCCCACCAATCTTAATTTCTCCCCAATTTACCCTTCCATGCCTTTTAAACTTAGTGTTTAGTTTAGTTTTACATTAGTTAGATCCTCTCCACACTAAATGCTCCAAAATTTACAATAAAATAGTTATTGTATTTATGGCAATTTAAATCCATATAATAATTCAACAGAATATTACACGGTCAAAATGCCGGGTGTTACATTCCACCCACCTTAACAGAAATTTTGTCCCCAAAATTTGCCTAAGCAAAAAGGTCCGGATATTGGGCCCTAACATCCTCTTGTCTTTCCCACGTGGCTTCTTCCACATTATGATTGCGCCATAAAACTTTCACCAACGGGACCACACGATTGCGTAACACTTTAAGTGACATATCCAATATCTGTATAGGCCTTTCTTCATAGGTCAGCGTCGGCATGATATCAAAGTCCACCTGTTCTACGATCTGAGTTGGATCTCGTACACATTTTCTCAGCATCGAAACATGGAAGACATTGTGAACTCCATCCATTGACGCTGGCAACTGTAGTTTGTAAGCCATGTTTCCCACACGCTTCAGGATGGGAAAAAGGTCAATGAACCGTGGGCTGAGCTTTCCTTTCTTACCGAATCTCATTACGCCTTTGAAAGGTGACACTTTCAGGAATACCTCATCGCCCACAGCGAACTCTAAGTCTCTTCTTCTGTTGTCCGCATAACTTTTCTGTCGACTCTGAGCAATCCTTATTCGTTGTTTGATAGCAGCTATCACCTCGGACATCTGCTGTAATATCTCAGGGCCGATAAGCTTGGTTTCCCCGACCTCATCCCAACACAATGGGGATCTACACTTCCTGCCATAGAGAGCTTCATACGGAGCCATACCGATTGTAGCCTGGTAGCTGTTGTTGTATGCAAACTCCACAAGTGGTAAATATCTATTCAAGGAGCATGAAATTCCAGCACGCACGACCTTAACATATCCTCTAGTATTTGAATTGTTCTTTCAGACTGCCCGTCCGTCTGTGGATGAAACGCCGTGCTGAAATCCAACTTGGTGCCCAGAGAGTTCTGCAAACTTTTCCAAAACCTGGAAGTGAATCTGGGATCACGGTCTGAGACGATCGACACAGGAACGCCATGCAGTTTAATAATCTCGCTAATATACAGCTCTGCATACTGATCCATGGAGTACGTTGTCTTCACAGGTAGAAAGTGGGCCGACTTCGTCAATCTGTCCACTATGACTCATATACTATTGTGGCCTTTAGATTTCCTTGGAAGGCCAACAACAAAGTCCATTGTGATGTTCTCCCACTTCCATTCGGGAATCGGAAGAGGCTGAAGCGTTCCACTTGGTCGTTGATGTTCAGCTTTGACTTGTTAACATATCATACAAGACTCCACATACCTGGCCACTTCATTCTTCATATTCGGGCACCAGAAGTGAAGTTTCAGGTCCTGATACATCTTTGTGCTTCCGAGATGCACAGAGAAAGAAGATGAATGGGCTTCCGACAAGATGTTCTTCCGTAGCTCTTCGTCTTTCGGAACATACCATCTGTTTTTGAACTTCAGAACTCCATCTCCCGAATAACTGAAATCGGAAGAAGCCATTGGTACTTTGCTCACCATATCAGCCATCTCCTTTGAATTGGTCTTTTGGGCTTCCTTAATGCGGTCCAAGACGGTGGGCCGTAGGGTTAAGTCTGCTAGTATGGCCGATAGCCCAGAAACTATCTCCATATCGAACTTCTGTATCTCCGTCCTCAAAGGTATTGATACGGTCGACATAACTGGTTGCACAGTAGCTGGCATCCTGCTCAGTGCATCAGCTACCACATTAGCTTTACCAGGGTGGTATTTGATCTTAACATCGTAATCTTTCACAAATTCTAACCACCGCCTCTGCCTCATATTCAACTCTTTCTGAGTAAAGAGGTACCTCAAACTCTTGTGATCAGAAAACACCTCACATGATTGCCTGTACAAATGGTGTCTCCATACTTTTAGCGCAAATACAACTGCCGCTAACTCAAGGTCGTGAGTAGGGTAGTTTTCTTCATGGCTCTTCAATTGTCGGGATGCGTATGCTACCACTTTCCCTTCTTGCATTAGTACACATCCCAAGCCAATCTTTGACGCATCACAGTATACGCTGAATTTACCGTCTTCAACTGGCAATACTAACAAAGGAGCAGTGGTTAATTTCTGCTTAAGTGTCTGAAAGCTCACCTCACATGCTTCAGACCACTTGAACTTGATTTCCTTCCTCGTTAAGCTGGTCATAGATTTCGCTATCACCGAAAATCCTTTGATAAACTTTCTGTAATAACCAGGTAACCCGATAAAGCTCCGTACCTCACTGGCATTCCTCAGCCTTGGCAATTCTTTCACTGCCAGAATCTTGGCTGGATCCACGGACACTCCTTCTGCCGACACCACATGGCCTAGGAAGTTAATCCTGCTCAACCAGAACTCGCACTTCGACAGTTTTGCATATAACTGGTGCCAAGTGCTCCTCGTGCTCGGCCTCACTTCTGGAGTAAACCAGGATGTCGTCGATGAAGACGATTACAAATTTATCCAAGAAGTCCTGGAATATCCTGTTCATCAAGTCCATAAATGCCGCCGGAGCATTAGTTAACCCGAACGACATCACCAAGAACTCGTAATGCCCGTACCGGGTTCTAAAGGCGGTCTTTGGAATATCGTCAGCTCTGACCTTCAACTGGTAATAACCGGAGCGCAAGTCAATTTTAGAAAATACCCGAGCCCCCTGTAGCTGGTCGAATAAATCATCGATTCTTGGCAACGGGTACTTATTTCTGATAGTCAACTTGTTCAGCTCACGGTAGTCAATACACATCCGTAGGGACCCATCCTTCTTCTTGATAAACAAGACGGGAGCACCCCACGGAGAGAAACCAGGGCGCACAAAGCCCTTGTCCACCAACTCCTTTAGCTGAGTCTTCAACTCCCTCAGCTCAATTGGCGCCATACGGTACGGATTCTTCGACACCGGTTCAGCACCAGGATACACATCGATCTAAAACTCTATCTCACGATCCGGTGGAAATCCCGGTAGGTCATCTAAGAAAACCTCTGAGAAGTTCCGAACTACCGGAATATTTTGAAGTTCGACCTCACCTTGCCTCCGAACATCTACTACGTGGGCAAGAAATCCGACACATCCTGACCTCATCAGCTGTTGAGCTTTCAAGGAGGATATAACAGGCATACTATGTTTCTTCGGTATTGCCTGATACGAGAACTCTACCTCGTTCGGGCGCTTAAAAGACACGAGCCCTGACCTGCAGTTGATGGTGGCGTAATGTCTAAAAAGCCAATCCATCCCCAGAATGACATCGTACCCTTTCATACCGATGACGATAAGGTCGGCGTACAACTTCTGGTTTCCTACTGACACTATATCACCCTGTACCACCCGCTCGGAGTGCATAAACTCTTCGGACGGTAGCATAATGCTGTAGGGCGGATCTGACGACGTACTATTAACCTTCTGTCTAACTACGAAGTCCCCAGCCACAAACAAATGTGTGGCCCCCGTGTCCCACAAGGTATAAGTAGGTGTATCACATATTATAATTGTACCGGTAATTGCCGTGTGCAGATCAGCATCATCAACATCTTCCATCATTGCAAAGACTCTTGGCACGGCAAGGTTTGGTCTCATGTCCGAAGTCGGGCAATCCCGAACATGATGGCCTCCTTTGCCATATCAAAAACATTGGCCAGTAAAGAGCCTGCAGTCTCCCGTATGATTTCTCTGACAGCGCGGGCATACGGGAAGCTGAGGAGCTCCCATAGGTCTTTTCCCTTTGTCCTGGTAAACAGCAACCTCATTTGGTCTTTTCACATCTCTGTTATGTTGCTGCCGTGGTTGCCCAAACTGTCCCTTTTGTTGTTGTTGTTGCTGCTGAGGGGCATCCTGCATGATTCTCTTTGAAGTATATCTCTGAGCCTTTGCCTCTAAGGCTTCCAACTGATAAGCCTTAGCTACCACCTTTGTGTATGGGGCCTCGTCAAATCCCCCGTATGTAATCCCTCGTAAGAGGTCCATCTTCAAACCTGGATAAACTGATGCACCTTATTTTCATCAGTGGCCACTAGGTGGGGTGCATAACGGGATAGTGAATCGAACTTCTGAACATACTCGGCCACCGTTCCAAACTGTCGTAGTCGAGAGAATTCCAGTAACTTCTCCTTCCTCATGCTGCGGTCAAAGTACTTCTCGTAGAAGAGTGTTTTAAATCCCTCCCAGCTTAATGCCACAGTGGTTGACTGCACTGTATCCCACCAAAATCCAGCACTCTTGGTGAGATTAAACGAGGCACATATCACTTTCTTATTTTCCTCCACCTCTGCATAATTCAACATGCGTTCAATCTGCCGGATCCATTCCTCAGCATGAGTAGGGTCCGTCGATAATCCATCAAATGCAGGCGGCTGGAGTCGCCGAAATCTTTCTCCACTAGAGTCACGTGGAGCATTTGCATGATTATTATGATTCCCATTATCTTCTCTGGCCATCATGCGTTCCATCATTCGTGACTGAACGCCGACCAACTCGGTTAGACGATCGAGGGCGTCGCCTCTGTCATTTGCATCACCCTGATTTCCTCTCACCATTCAAGAAAATCCTATAAACAGAATAACTAATTTAAATAAAAAGAACTTTTACAGAAACATAAACACTTATAGTTGGTGGAGCGATCTCACGTGGCGGGTTGCGCAGTCAGACGTTTCACAGAATCGGTTTTAAAACCTTGTCGCTCTGATACCATAACTGTGACGACCCAAAACCGGACCTGATCGGGACCCGGGATGGGAGCCATCACTCCGGGACAGTTAACAGAAAAAAAGGGACTATATTTATTTTGTGCATTATATTTTTAAAATTTTGGCAGAGAGAGAGAGTTCTCGGCAGCTGAAAACAAAACAGGTTTCAACAATGGATAGCAGAAGAAACCGAAATGCAGGAAGGGCGACAGAGGGAAAGCAAGATGACAGGGACATTAAAGAGAACTTAAACTGAAGAAGAAGTGAGCAGGAAATATAAATGGACCGGACCGGAAAAGGTAAGGCAAAAGATGTATTTAAAACGGGGCGGGAAGAATAATTAAACTGGGCGGAAGACTGGCAGAAGATGTGGATGACGTCATCGGAAGATGTAATGACGTCACCGGAAGATACAGGCAATAAACGGAATCGGCAGAAGGTGATGACGTTAGCCGGAAGATGGATGACGTCAGCCGGTAGAAGTGTTTTAAAACAGGCGAAATTGCACTACTCACCAGTGGATTGAGTAAGACAAAATAGATGACGTCATCAGAAGATGTGATGACGTCATCGGCAGATATAGGCAGTAAACGTAATCGGAATATATGATGACATCATCGGAAGTTGTGATGACGTCATCTGCAGATAAAGGTAGTAAACGTAATCGGCAGAAGAAAAAGCTATGGCAAAATCACTGTTTGGCGGTGGATGCGAATAAGACAAAATGTGAATAGTGACTATCGGTGGATGAACACTTAAAACAGCAGTGAACATGATCGGAAGATGCAGTTTTTAAGGAAAAACTTGACAACTTTGACAGGAAGACATACGAACAGAGGACATAAAAACAGAAGACATATACGTCTCAGATTCTCAAACCACATCAAAACATGGTTCTCGAGCACAACAGAAGGCATACAGGTTTTAGACCTTCATTACAAAGGACAGGTTTCAAGAAAACGAACTGCATGGATAGCTCTAAAACCAGAAACTATCCATGCACAGACTAACAGAAAATATTCCAAACAAATTCCAAAATACTTCAAACATAATTAAACTGTCAAATACAAAGGTTTTAAACATCAACACAGGTTCCATACATCGTTTTACAAACCACAAGTAGTACAGAACTGAACCTACATTTCAAATGTTTTAAAACTTCAAAAGATGGTACAATATTGGACATAACTTCAGAAAACACATTCTCACAGAATTAACTCTTGTTTGACTGCAGCAGCCAAACCCCGTGAGCTCGATCCTCCAACTACATCAGCTCGTCATTTTGAGGCACAAGGTCCTCATCTGGAGTATCCGTACCTACAACAGGGAGTTCATCTATGAGCCTAGAGCTCAGTAAGAACATACTAGAATGCAGTGTGCATATGCTATGCATGAATATTTTCAAATACATTACACATTACATTACATTACATAAGGTTTCACTGGACAGGAAGGTATAAGTGGGAAGAAGAGCTGGCGCAACAGGAGTATATGCCACAACAGGACATAACAGGAGTACATGACAGGATCCCAGTCCTCGTCCACACTTAACCATACATTTCATTACAGGTTTTATCTTACTTAACTTCAAACCGTGTGCAGAAAACATTTTCATGACTTTCAGAGAAAAACGTGTATGCATGAACATTCATAGACAGGCAACAGAATAATAAGCAGGATATAAAACAGAACACACTTAACCTAAAACATTACCTATAGTTTAACTACCCAACAGAAATCCCGACAACATAAAAACCTAGTACCTCCTTATTGTAGGGTATTAAAGGCCAACCTACGGATATGAACTTACCTGTCTGCTACGGTGTAAGATGCTCGAATGTCCCTGGAATGCTCGGATCTGTAGTACGCATGTAAAGGAATTAAACAGCTGCAAATGCTAACTAATAAGTTGGTAAGATATGCAACAGACTCTACTCAATCCTTCCGAACACAGTCTATCGTGTTTTTATCTAAAATAGAAGTTTATTCCATATTATCGAAATCTTTAACTCCAACAAGAACTCACATTATAACCTATTCAACTTGATAACTTTTGCGGATGATTACCTTTGTTGGAAGAAACAGAAGAAAAACTGGGAAAGCAAAGTGTTGGTATTTTGTCAAAATCGCCAGAAAGAAAGAACAGGGAGTAGTGGGAAGAAACAGATGAGAAGTGAGGGTTTCACGAAGGAGGAAGAACTTAGCTTCTTCACCAAGTCGCCAGATGTCACTCAACCATTGGCTATCTCCCACCAACCTTAATTTCTCCCCAATTTACCCTTCCATGCCTTTTAAACTTAGTGTTTAGTTTAGTTTTACATTAGTTAGGTCCTCTCCACACTAAATGCTCCAAAATTTACAATAAAATAGTTATTGTATTTATGGCAATTTAAATCCATATAATAATTCAACAGAATATTACACGGCCAAAATGCCGGTTGTTACATTGGTTGTTTCCACATATGACCAAACTTTCTTCATTTCAAATCGGAGAACATTTGATCTAGGGTCGTATCATTAATTGATGCAAGTGATATTTTATTTTAATTATTTTATTAATCAATGATATTACATAAAATTAGAGTAGAATGGTAGTACTACTCTTAGATGAACCTATTATCCCTCTTCTTCGTCTTCTCCTTCTTGTTCGAAATCTTCTCGCCCGATTTGCCGAGCTTTCTCTCTCCCAACTCCTCTAGTTCCTCCTCCTCTCTCTCTCTTAAATTGATACCCACCATTTGATTTATCTCTAAGATGTCAAATTATCCGAGGAAAGTACCGACGTGGAGAGGGAGAAATCGGAGTGTGGGAGTGAGAGAGAAAACATAGTTAAGGAGTGACATAAAATTTTAACTGACATTAACAACAAAGTGTCCGTTGTTGATGCTTCAAACTCTGAAGAGTCAACTGACGAAATTAAAAATTTAAAGTATCAATTGAAAATATCTCATACTTCTGGGTCAATTTTAATATTTGTCATATTATATAATTACAATGTATGTATCTAACTCTCATAAATATGAAATTTTAAGTTTTGCAATTAAAGATAGTTGGGCTAGCACTCAAAAATTAAGGCCATGTTTTTTGCAATACACTTCACTTAAAAATCTCTAGGTGAGTTGCACACCAGAGTGAGCTTCTATTTATAATGGCATTCAAAATTTTTGAGCAGTGGTCGTCCTCTATTATTCCCCCAGGTGATCACGAACTAGCCATTAGAGACAATCAATGAGGTGATGAGTTTCCAAGAGTTGAGTTCGGGCTACTGCTTAGAGCATTCATAAATCTTGACCGAACGTATGAGTGAAGATTAAATTTGTATTTTCTGTCTATGCACAGAACTTCCACAAGATCCTTTGGATGTTTGTGGTGGGCGTCTGCACTGTTATTCTCAAATGATTTGATACTCTCAACTAAGTATAACGTCCCCTCAGTGTTCCTAGTACCAAATTGTCTACTTTCAATCAAAGGCCATACAAATTTGTTCTTAAGGTTAGACTAAAATGCGTTGTACTAGGTAAGGAGACGAACTTTACTTATAAACTATGCATTTTTTATTCTCTCAAGCGATATGAGATTATGCAGCCTTATTGGCATGGGTTAGTGTAACACCTGGTATTTTAGCCATGTAATTATTCCTTGAACTATTAAATGGGATATACATATATTGGCCATTAATGAAGTGCGTATTTCATTGGAGTTTTGTGATACCCCAGTGGATGTATAGAGAAAACAGATCGGTGAATTTAACTAATAATTCAATTGGAAAACCAAACTAAAAATCAACAAAAACAGAACACCTTGGTTAAAAACCAATGGGAGGGCAAATTAGATAAACCAATTAAGGTTGGTGGGAGGAAGCCAATGGTTGAGTGACACTTGGCAACTTGTTGAAGAAGCCATGTTCTTTGCTCTTCCCTCCTACGTGAAACCCTCATTTCTCATCTACTTCTTTCCACTGCTCTCTGTTTTCTCTCCTCCAGGCGACTGCAACCTTTCCAAAAGACTTCCATTCTTCTGTTTTCTCTAGTGAAGGTAATCATCTGCTAAAGTTAACGAGTTTGGATAAGTTAAAATGTGAGTTTTGTGGAAGTTTAAGGTTACGATATTTTGAGAAAACTCACTGTTTTTGGATGAAAACACATTAGTCTATTTTCTAAAGGTTTGAATGGAGTTTGCTGCATTTTCTACTAAGTTATTAGTTAGCATTTGCAGCTTGTTGATTTCCCTTTTCATGCACGTCATAGGTTCGTGCATCACCGAGACGTTCAAAACTTTCAACTCTGCAGCAAACAGGTAAGTTCATATCCGTAGGTTGGCCCTTAAGGCCCTACATCACGGAGACTCTAGGTTTTACTTCTGTCGAGAGGTTTTGGGTAGAGAAAGTTAGAATTAAGTTCTGAGTTATCTGTGTCTCTCATTATGTTCTATTGTATTATTTCTGTTGCCTGCCGTTTTATGTTTAAGCACTGTGAAAGTTCATGCATACACGTTTTTCCCGAAAGCTCATGCAAAAATGTCTTCTGCACACGTTTTGAAGTTAAGAAAGATAAAATCTGACTGAAATGTATTGGTTAAGTGCGGGACAGGGACTGGCCTACTGTTTCTGTTCTGTTCTGTTTCTGTTCTGTAAATCTGTTATGTGCATGTCGTGCACTTGCCAGTTTCCCTATAAGCCCCACTTATACCCCTCTGCCAGTGAAACGTAATGTACTGTACTGTCATCGTATTCTGAAAGTTCATGCATAGCATATGCATCACTGCATTTTTATATGTTCTTACTGAGTTTTAGACTCATAGGTGAACTCCCTGATGTAGGTACTGAACCCGTGAATGAGGACTTTGTACCTCAAGATGATGATTTGATGTAGTTGGCGGATCGAGCTCATGGGGTTTGGTTGTGGCAGCTAGACATATTCCTGACCAGAGAGAAAGAGGTTTTAAAGTTTTGTGTTATGTTTTAAAAACTTCTGTTATGGTGAATTCTGGAAATGCATGCCAAGTTCTGTACTGTTTCTGAGATTTTAAAACGATGTATGGCATCTGTACTGATGTTTAAAACCTCTGTATTTGACAGTTGAGTTTCTCTTCTGAAGTATTCTAGAATTGATTGGAATATTTTCTCTTTTAGGGTGTGCATGGATTATCTCTGATTTTAGAGCCATCCATGCAATCTGCTTTCCTTAAATTTCTGTCATGTTTTCCTGATTTGTCCAAAATCATATTTTGAATCGTTTTCTGAAATTTGAAGCTTTCATACTTTCTGTCTTCACGACTTCTGTCTTTATGTAATCCTGTTAAAAGTTGTCAACTCTGCCTTTTAAAGTACATCCACCACTGTCACTGTTCACTTTGTTTATTCACGTCAACCGTTCTCTTTGTTTATTCACGTCAACCGTTCTCTTTGTTTATTCACATCCACCGCTGTCACTGTTCACTTCTGTCTTATTCATATCCACCGCTGACACTGTTCACTTTTGTTTTATTCACATCCACCGCTGCCACTGTTCACTTTTGTCTTATTCACATCCACCATTCTCATTTATTTATTCACATCCACCATTCTCTTTTGTTTATTCACATCAACCGTTGCCACTGTTCACTTCTGTCTTATTCACATCCACCGCTACCACTGCTCACTTCTGTCTTATTCACATCCACCGCTGCCACTATTCACTACTGTCTTATTCACATCCACCACTGCCACTATTCACTTTTGTCTTATTCACATCCATCGTTCTCCTTTATTTATTCACATCCACCCTTCTCTTTTGTTCATTCACATCCACCGCTGCACTGTTCACTTTTGTCTTATTCACATCCACCACTGCCACTGTTAACTTTTGTCTTATTCACATCCACCATTCTCCTTTATTTATTCACATCCACCGTTCTGTTTTGTTTATTCACATCCACCGCTGCCACTGTTCACTTCTGTCTTATTCACATCCACCACTGCCACTGTTCACTTTTGTCTTATTTACATCCACCACTAGTCTATATTGCCCGCCCAGTTTACTTACATTTTCTACCTACGTCTTTCGCCCCGTTTTATTTACTCCTTCGCCCACAGATCACCCGATTCCGGTATTCACTGTAGCCTTTCTTTCAATATGTCTTTCAGTTTATATTCCTCAATTATTTTCACTGCACGTATTTTATCACGTTGTTCTCTGCATGCCCGCCGGCCACCAAGCCTTTTATTTAAACGTTCAAAGTGTTCTGTCTCCTTATTTTCTTCAGTCTTTTATTTTTGTGGTTCAAAAATTAATATGTTTTCTGATTCTGTTCCAAGTGTTCTGATTCCCTTCTGTTGTTTATTCTGCAGTTCGGTTTTAACTGTTTTTCCCGTTTTGTTTTCGACTCCAGAGAACGCTCCCTCTTTCTCTCTCTGAAAAGGTTTAAGGGTTTGTTGTTTAAAGGTTCATTCTGTTTAAAGTTCAAAAAAAAAAATATAGTCCCTGTTTTGAATGTCCCGAAGTGATGGCTCCTCGGACCCCGATCGGGTCGGAGGCTGTCACAGTTAGGCCCTAACACTAGGCTCATTTCCTTCACATGGCAGGTTGTCACGATGTTTCTCTCTTTGGGACCCTACGTTCTCGTTGACCACACTTCTGATTGGACAGTGACTCTGATACAATTTGTAACGTTCATCAGTGCTCCCAATACAAAGTTGTCCACTTTAGGCTGAAACCTGCACAGATTTATTCTTGGAATTAGCCCAAAACACGTTGTACTAGGCAGAGCGGGAAACCTTACTTATATATCATGTATTTTTCACTCTCCCAAGCGATATGAGATTGTGCACTTCTACTAGTATGGGTTGGGCCCTCCTTACTTTCACATGGTGAGCTGTCACACTAAGATTCCAAAGATTAACCCGAGATTTATGCGATGGATGTCTATGAGTTCTTCCATTTTTCATATGGCTCAGGACGAGACATCTGTACTTTGTCTCGAGGTGCTTGCACAAAGTGTTCTTCAACACTTGAATGTTTGTGAATGTGTTTTTTTATCATGCATATACTCCATAAACAAATTAGTACATTTAAATACTCACTTTCAAGGGTATTTTCAAAGTGAATTTAAACATGTAAATCATTTAAAAAAAAATATTCATACAACAATTTAACTTGATAATTATTAATACCTTAGAATAATATATTTAATTTAGTATATTTATCAAAAAATAATTATGCTTAATCTAGCAGGCAACTCCTATCTCACGTGGAGTTGTATCAATTTCCATGTTTTGAGAAACTTGATGATAAATGTTTTTTGTTTAGCATTCTTTTGTGAGTGATGGCAAAGATGGGACGTGAGGAGCAACCGGTGTGAAGATGGGCACGAGAGAATCGCAGAGAAATGGAGATATGGGAATGGAAGCTTTCAATAAGCTAGTATGGAATACCTTTTATCTTGATTAAAGCTCTACGAGTATGGCGAAAACGCTAGGATTTGCCTTTTCAAATTTTGGATCTATTTTTGACATTATTTTTTTTTTATTTCCTTTATTTTGTTGCTTAATGTAGATATAAGGGATTGAGAAACAAGTTGATAGATGTGAAAAATCGTTACACTACGAAGTCCATGTGTCGCAAGCAAATAATAACTGATAAATAAAAATTAATCGCAAGAGAATAAAATTATCAAAATTTAAATCAAAGTAAAGCAAATTCAATTGACTATAATGTAAAATCGGGTAAGATGAATTAAGTAGAAATTAAATAATTATATCGGAGCACAAACAAATCAGATAAAAAAATCAAGAGATAAAAACATAGTTTAGATTTGATCTCCTCGTATACGAAATTTATTACTAATGCTATAAAAATATTGCAATGAACAAATTAGATGACTTAGAATATTTTTACATAAATCAAGTATTGTCACAGTTACTTGATTATCTCTTATAATATTTTCTTCATTACTTTATAAATGACAAATATTATAATAAATTCAATTAATCACAATTCTAATTAGTCATGCAAAATTAATACTTCGATATGAAAATATTCAATTTCACACAATTCAATATATTTCCTAACTCTATTTATGGTCACGTATAATAGTAGCTCTAATATTCATTCATATTTTCCAACACTGAATAAAATAAATAATAAAACTATATTTAATTATTTAAATAAGTTCGTGCAACAAATTATAACAAAAGTAGATAAATTAACATAATTGAGTACGCTCTCATCACAGCAATTAAATATTTAGCACATAGAAAAAGAAAAGATTATCATATTAATCATAATTCAAAAAAGGAAAAATATGAAATTCTTCTATGTGATGCGATGCGATGCTGAAGCAATACGATTTTCTGGTTTATCCTTTTTCCATATTACTTTCTTCTTCTCTCTTTGTATTTATTTCTCTTCAGTCCTTTCAAGCCTTCTCCTCGACTTGCTCCTCTTTGCAGCAAAAGTTGCCTCCTTTTAAAATAATCTTTTTTTTTCAAGATTTTTTATTTCCTTATCTAATCAAAATATTTAATTTAAATTAGATCTTCTTTTTTCTCTCAAAATCTTAGTTGTTTCCTTACTTTTCTCTCTATCTAGAATCTTCCTTTTGTAACTTCCAACTTTCAAATATTTTATTCCTTGAAATATGCTTGCATCATCAACAATCTACAAAAAATACCGATTTTGAATAAATATTTTTAAAAAAATAAAAAATATATATATTATTTTATGCAAATCCAATGCCACGCGCGATGTTATAACATTATGTAACAAAATATTATTTATTTATTTCATTAATCACTGATTTTTAACAACAATATTCATAAAATGCACTATGTAAAAAATATTCAAAATGACTTTAATTATGTTACAAACATTGGAATCCAAGATTCTTAGGTTACCTTCAATTCTCAATCAATGAAAACCCTAACATATCATCAAATGTTCAAATTAATATAATTTAAGATTATTCTCAAAATAATTCTTCTCTTAGAGTGTGTGTCAGCATGCCATAAATTAAAAATTTATCAAATCACCAAAATCTTATTATATCATGTGAAATTTAATATCTTACATACTAGTTCTACATACTCTTTCGACTAACTCAAAAAAATTAGAGACATAGGATTCAAAAACTAAATTATTGTCATAAGTACTTGATATCTTTTTTCATTTTATTTCTTTGTTGATTTCTCTTTTAAGTCATATTACATTTTTATGCAATTGACAACATTGGTGATGAAGGCCTCCGGTTACTCAGTAGTGTCACTACAAAGAGATTATATACTCATATAATAAATAAGAGAAGTATATATAGAAGTATAGTCAACAATGTTGCGATGAAGTTTCTCCCTAAGTCCCTCTTTATTTTATTTTTCACTCATCGAGTATCCAAAAGGCCCACTAGAGATTGAAAGTAGGGTGGGAATCGCAAACTAATTTATTTATTTTTTATTTTTTTATTTTTATGATAACCCCTAAACTTATCTTCTTTTTTTATACTGTAACATCCAAGAATTTGTTTCCTCAATGTGTACTGCTTTAGATTTAATTGGAAAAAACAATTGGAGATTTATAGTTGTTTTACTTAATTAAATGAAAAGTTAATAAATTTGGTGGAACTAAATGGGTTCTTAATTTAGGTTCGGGTATTTCAAGTAAAATTAAGCCGTGGGTTATAATTTAAGAGCGGGATTTAACGAAATTTTTGGAAGGACAAAATGGTAATGTTAGTTTTATTATTATTATTATTATTTTATTTTTGTTTTAAAAGAAAATGTTATTTTCTTTTAAAACAACTGAATGGCTCGAAACCATTCAATTGCTCCCCGCGAGCGAAAAACAGGGCAGCGAAGGGGGGAGCTCAGGCGGTGATCGACGGAGAAAAACCACCGGCGATTCGACGTTCTCTGGCCAGACGACTGCGACGAGCAGACTCCGGCCCGTCTCCACACACAAATCTGGCGGGTAAGCTATTTTCGTCCTGTTTTGACTCTGTTCGAGGCCGAGGGTGAGGAGCGAGTTTGAGCTCCGATCACCGACCGATTTTGGTTGTTTCTGGTGTGGGTTTGCCGACCCTTGGACCGGCTTTCATCACCTGGCCGTGATGAGCCCCGTTTGGGCGAAAATCAGAAAGCCCGATTTGGGCAATTCGAGTTTTGTTGTGTGTAGCCTCGGAATTTTGTTAGATTATGTTAATTAGGTATGAGGGTGGTTGATTTTTGAGGAAATGAGTGAGAATTGATGAACAACCAGAAAAAGGAATTTTTCGGTTAAGGGGCAGTTCGGGTTTTGCCAGTTTTGACCTAGCTAGGGTTATTTGTTTTACATTTCCTTTTGGCCGGTTAAACTAGGTTATTAGATGAGTACGTGGCCACTAGAATCGTTCGATTCCGATATCCGACGCGAAAGTTATGCACGTTTGAAGTTTCAAGTCGGTTTTTACCGAACCCAAATTAGTGGCCCGTTTAGTTAGGTTTTAGTTGAATTAGGCTAGAAATAGTAGTTTGAGAGTAATTGGTGAATGTAGGCTTGATATAATGAAGTTTGAATATTTGTCGTAGGTCGAGCTGTAATTGGGCAGGGAACCAAGTATCCTCAGCGAGCTAGGACGCCAGGTAAGTAATGGATTGTGTGTTTTGTCGCCTTCGAGCCTACACCACGGAATGGTAGGATTTATTGTTTGATAGTTGTGTTGTTTATATTAAGTAGTGTGTGCCTGCGTTGCTGGGTTGTTGTTTTTGTTTGGTGTTTGAGTATTGTGTGAGTGGCATGCGTCATGTTAAGCTACGAAATAAGTGTTGGGGCATTATGTGAATGATGAGCATGAAATGTGTTGCAAGTCGCACTATAGGGTTGAACGCCTCGATGTTAAATTGCAAGTGGCACTAGAGGGTTGAACGCCTCGATGTTAAAGTGCAAGTGGCACTAGAGGGTTGAACGCCTTGATGTTAAAGTGCAAGTGGCACTAGAGGGTTGAACGCCTCGATGTTAAAATGCAAGTGGCACTAGAGGGTTGAACGCCTCGATGTTAAAGTGCAAGTGTAACACCCGGCATTTTGGCCGTGTAATATTCTATTGAATTATTGTATGGATTTAAATTGCCATAAATACGATAACAATTCCAATGTAAAATGTTGGAGCATTTAGAGTGGGGAGAACCTAACTAATGTGTAACTAACAAAACACTAAGTTTGAAATGCATGGAAGGGAAAATTGGGGAGAAATTATGGTTGGTGGGAGATAGCTAATGGGTAGCTGACACATGGCAGCTTGTTGAGAAGTTAAGTTCCTCCTCCTACGTGAAACCCTCTTCATTTCACTTCTCGGCTCTCTATCCATTCTCTTCTCGGCACTCTCTCTTCCAGTCGACAATCAGCCATCGAAGCTACTTTGATCTCCTCGGCTCCTTTCTGTTTTTCTACTAGGATAAGTATCTTTTAAATGCTAACAAGTTTGGACAAGTTTAAAGTGAGTTTTGGTTGGAGTGAAGGATTGTGATACTTTGGTAAAACTCACTGTTTTTGGATGAAAACACACCGATTTGTTTTCTAAGGGTTTGAATGAGTTTGGAACAAATTCTTCTAACTTATTTGTTAGCATTTGCAGCTTGTTTATTTTCTGAACGTGCATGTACAGGTTCGAGCATTTCCGAGACGTTCAGGACTATCAACTCTGCAGCAACAGGTAAGTTCATACTTATAGGTTTGGCCCTTAAGGCCCTACAATACGGAGGTACTAGGTTTTATGTTGTCGGGATTTCTGTTGGGTAGTTAAACTATAGGTTATGTTTTAGGTTAAGTGTGTTCTGTTTTATATCCTGCTTATTATTCTGTTGTCTGTCTATGAATGTTCATGCATACACGTTTTTCTCTGAAAGTCATGAAAATGTTTTCTGCACAGTTTGAAGTTAAGTAAGATAAAACCTGTAATGAAATGTATGGTTAAGTGTGGACGAGGACTGGCATCCTGTCATGTACTCCTGTTATGTCCTGTTGCGCCAGCTCGTCTTCCCACTTATACCTTCCTGTCCAGTGAAACGTAATGTAATATAATGTAATGTTCATGTATTTGAAAATGTTCATGCATAGCATATGCACACTGCATTCCATGTTCTTACTGAGCTCTAGGCTCATAGATGAACTCCCTGTTGTAGGTACGGATACTCCAGATGAGGACCTTGTGCCTCAAAATGACGAGCTGATGTAGTTGGAGGATCGAGCTCACGGGGTTTGGCTGCTGCAGTCAGACAAGAGTTAATCCTGTGAGAATGTGTTTTCTGAAGTTATGTCCAATATTGTACCATCTTTTGAAGTAACATTTGAATGTAGGTCCAGTTCTGTACTACTTTGTGGTTTGTAAAACGATGTATGGAACCTGTATTGATGTTTAAAACCTCTGTATTGACAGTTGAATTATGTTTTGGAAGTATTCTGAATTTGTTTGGAATATTTCTGTTAGTCTGTGCAGGAATAGTTTCTAGTTTTAGAGCTAGCCATGTGGTGTGGTTTTTCTTAAGTGTCTGTCATGTTTTCTATTGTTGTTCGAAAATCGGTTTTGAGCTGGTTGAGAATCTAAGAGCATCTCCAATGGGATGATGCATTTTCTCAAATTTGAGAAAATGCATCATCCAAGCTCCAATGGGATGCCAAAATAAATGGTATAATGCCATTTTGATCCAAACATGAATAGTGATATGCAAATTTGCATCACCACTGTTCATCCATGCTATTTTGTTTTTTCCTTATTTATTTTAATTGTAAATGTATCCTTTTTTAATTTATGTATTATTATTTCAATATGATATTTAATAATCTAATTGTTGTAATTAGTACTAGTTAAAATGTTAAAAGAATATTAAAAATAATTAATATTAATTTAATATTCCTAAAATTTGAGTTATTTGATATTTTACATAAAAGAAGATAGTTGTATTGATATTATACAACTCAAAATTACATATTCCTAAAATAACATTTTTTTATGCACTTGTAATTTTATTTTTCTTTTTAATTAAGTTTCAGTTGTTTTTATTTATTTATTTATGAGTGGTAATATTAATATATATATCTTTGTTAAATTAACATGTTCTGTACTACTTTGTGGTTTGTAAAACGATGTATGGAACCTGTATTGATGTTTAAAACCTCTGTATTTGACAGTTGAATTATGTTTTGAAGTATTCTGGAATTTGTTTGGAATATTTTCTGTTAGTCTGTGCATGAATAGTTTCTAGTTTTAGAGCTATCCATGTGGTGTGGTTTTTCTTAAGTTTCTGTCATGTTTTCTGTTGTGTTCGAAAAATCAGGTTTTGAGCTGGTTTGAGAATCTAAGAGCATCTCCAATGGGATGATGCATTTTCTCAAATTTGAGAAAATGCATCATCCAAGCTCCAATGGGATGCCAAAATAAATGGTATAATGCCATTTTGATCCAAACATGAATAGTGATGATGCAAATTTGCATCACCACTGTTCATCCATGCTATTTTTTTTTTTAGTCCTTCTATTTATTTTAAATTGTAAATATATCCTTTTTTTAATTTATGTATTAATTTATTTCAATATGATATTTAATAATCTAATTGTTGTAATTAGTACTAGTTAAAATGTTAAAAGATATTAAAAATAATTAATATTAAATTTAATATTCCTAAAAATTTGAGTTATTTGATATTTTACATAAAATAAGATAGTTGTATTGATATTAATACAACTCAAAATTACATATTCCTAAAATAACATTTTTTTATGCACTTGTAATTTTATTTTTCTTTTTAATTAAGTTTCAGTTGTTTTTATTTATTTATTTATGAGTGGTAATATTAATATATATATCTTTGTTAAATTAACATGTATAAAAAATAAATAATTTATATATATATATATATATATTATTGGTTTATGTGAATAAATGTTAAATTTGAGTATGAGCAATTAGTACAATATTAAAATTATAGGGGTTAATGTGTAAAATATATAAATTATAGTGTGAAAAAATATGTAAAGAATATTCTTTTTGGTATAAAAAATAGCATTTTGGCATTTTGGGTTGGAGATGAAATTACTGTTTAGTGATGCAAAATGCTATTTTGGTATAGAAAAATAGCATTTTGGCATTGACTGGTTGGATGGTCTAAGACGTTTATGTCTTTTGTTTTAAGCTCTCTGCCTATATGTTTTTCTGTCAAAAGTTGTAAATTTGGCCTTTAAACTATGTCCTCCGATTACATCTACCGGTAGGAATTTTGCCTACAGCTACCGTCGATTACGTCTACTATCTGTATCTGCCAGTGACGTCATCCATCTTCCGGCTGACGTCATCACCTTCTGCCGATTATGTTTACTATCTGTATCTGCCGATTACGTCTACTATCTGTATCTGCCGATTACGTCTACTATCTGTATCTGCCGATTACGTCTACTATCTGTATCTGCCAGTGACGTCATCCATCTTCCGGCTGACGTCATCACCTTCTGCCGATTATGTTTACTATCTGTATCTGCCGATTACGTCTACTATCTGTATCTGCCGATTACGTCTACTATCTGTATCTGCCGATTACGTCTACTATCTGTATCTGCCGATTACGTCTACTATCTGTATCTGCCAGTGACGTCATCCATCTTCCGGCTGACGTCATCACCTTCTGCCGATTATGTTTACTATCTGTATCTGCCGATTACGTCTACTATCTGTATCTGCCGATTACGTCTACTATCTGTATCTGCCGATTACGTCTACTATCTGTATCTGCCGATTACGTCTACTATCTGTATCTGCCGATTACGTCTACTATCTGTATCTGCCGATTACGTCTACTATCTGTATCTGCCGATTACGTCTACTATCTGTATCTGCCGATTACGTCTACTATCTGTATCTGCCGATTACGTCTACTATCTGTATCTGCCGATTACGTCTACTATCTGTATCTGCCAGTGACGTCATCCATCTTCCGGCTGACGTCATCACCTTCTGCCGATTATGTTTACTATCTGTATCTGCCGATTACGTCTACTATCTGTATCTGCCGATTACGTCTACTATCTGTATCTGCCGATTACGTCTACTATCTGTATCTGCCGATTACGTCTACTATCTGTATCTGCCGATTACGTCTACTATCTGTATCTGCCGATTACGTCTACTATCTGTATCTGCCGATTACGTCTACTATCTGTATCTGCCGATTACGTCTACTATCTGTATCTGCCGATTACGTCTACTATCTGTATCTGCCGATTACGTCTACTATCTGTATCTGCCGATTACGTCTACTATCTGTATCTGCCGATTACGTCTACTATCTGTATCTGCCGATTACGTCTACTATCTGTATCTGCCGATTACGTCTACTATCTGTATCTGCCGATTACGTCTACTATCTGTATCTGCCGATTACGTCTACTATCTGTATCTGCCGATTACGTCTACTATCTGTATCTGCCGATTACGTCTACTATCTGTATCTGCCGATTACGTCTACTATCTGTATCTGCCAGTGACGTCATCCATCTTCCGGCTGACGTCATCACCTTCTGCCGATTATGTTTACTATCTGTATCTGCCGATTACGTCTACTATCTGTATCTGCCAGTGACGTCATCCATCTTCCGGCTGACGTCATCACCTTCTGCCGATTACGTCTACTATCTGTATCTGCCGATTACGTCTACTATCTGTATCTGCCGATTACGTCTACTATCTGTATCTGCCGATTACGTCTACTATCTGTATCTGCCGATTACGTCTACTATCTGTACATCCATCTCCGGCTGACGTCATCACCTTCTGCCGATTACGTCTACTATCTGTATCTGCCGATTACGTCTACTTCTTATCGCCGGTGACATCATCCATCTTCCGTTGACGTCAGCACCTTCTGCCGATTATGTTTACTATCTGTATCTGATCTGCCAGTGACGTCATCCATCTTCCGGCTGACGTCATCACCTTCTGCCGATTATGTTTACTATCCGTATCTGCCGATGACGTCATCCACATCATCCGGCCACGCCATTTGCCTAAATCTTCCGGTATCGTTTCTGCTTGCATCCACCGATTCCACTCGGTGCCTGTTTCTTCCGTCAACGCCTTCTGCCAGTTTATTTACTTTTGTTTTCATCACTTCCTGCTTTCCTTCTATCATCCATTTTGCGTTCCGATTCTGTTAACTATTTTTCCCATTTGATTTCAAATCCAGAGAACTTTCCCTCCCTCTGTAAGTGTTTTAAAAGTATAAAGTTTTTAAAAAAAATAGTCCCCAGTTTTGGAATGTCCCGGAGTGATGGCTCCTCGTCCCCGAATGGGTCGGGGGTCGTCACAGCAAGTGGCACTAGAGGGTTGAACGCCTCGATGTTAAAGTACAAGTGGCACTAAAGGGTTGAACGCCTCGATGTTAAAGTGCTAGTGGCACTAGAGGGTTGAACACCTCAATGTTAAAGTGCCATTGGCACTAGAGGGTTGAACGCCTCGATGTTAAAGTGTAAGTCGCACTAGAGGGTTGAACGCCTCGTTGTTAAAGTGCAAGTGGTACTAGAGGGTTGAACGCCTCGTCGTTAACGTGCATTAGTAAGAAGCAGCAGAGTGAGTGGACTTGGCATGTGTTAGGGGATTGTGGGTGCATGGTGCATGTTTACCTTGTGGGTGCATTGTGCATGTCTATATTCGTTATTCATTACTTGCTAAGCGTAAACTTACGTGTGTGTGTGTTCTGTGGTGTAGGTAACGACGCGGTTACAGGTGGGCTAGACGAGGGAGCCAGTTTTATGCGGCAGTTGGTGGCACACGGGGCATGCCGGTGTGGGCAGTTGTCGGGGCGCCTCGACCATGGTCTTCAGGGGATGTGGGGCTTTTTATTTTGATAATTTATTTTAGATGTCTGTTTGTAGAAATGATGAGAATGCGTAACTAATTGTATGTGTTGTATATAGTCATAGTTAAGGGTGATGTGTCGCCCTATACTGTGGACTTTCACTTTGGGATGTTAGTATTTTAGTTTCTCTCTTTACTGCTATTTGGTGATTTTGTAAGTTATAAGTAAATGAGGAATATTCTGGATTGGTTGGGATTTATTCCTTTGCAGGTACCTAGCATTTTGGAGGCTCCATTTTCAGGCGTTACTTTGCTGAAATTTTCGGGAAGGACGTCGTGGTGCTTAAAGGTTAGGATTAAGGGAAATTAGTGAGTCTAGACAGCTAGATATGATATAAGAGAGCTTCGGGAGATTTAGTTTTAAATTCTGCTGTGTCCGATTTTTTTGTAAATTATTGAGGTTAGAGGGAGCCAAGTAGCGCTCCGAGCCAGGGTGGGTTCGGGGGTGTTACAAGATGGTATCAGAGCATAAATGGTCGAGTCATTCAAAGGATTACCCGACAATGCCGGCCGCAATGCAACGTGCTTCACCGACTGTATGTATTTCTTTCCTTTTAGTTAGTTTATATCTAAGATTAGACTGGTTTAACCCCTGTTTGTTTTATGATTGTAGTGGACTAGAAAATCCCGAGTGTACCAAGACAACCTTGGCGGATTTCTTAAGCCAATTCATAGACGTAGTAAATCGATAGTTCGAATAGCTAGGAATTTTATTGGAGAAAGTGAATCAGATAGTAGCGAATCTTAGGATGAGAGTAAGTCTGGTCTGATACCCTAGGAATGTGGGAAAAAGGGTAGGGTCGATCCGAGATAAACGTAAATGTTAGCCGGGTAGAAGTGATAGTCGTTAAGAAAGGTATGAGTTATATCTTAGTGTTAAATGGATGCGAACATGTTGGTTTGAATGTAAGGCGATATGCATTAACATAACTAACCTAGGTGTTTGTAAGAATGGTACGCCTAGGATTGTTACCTTTAAGGAAAAGAGTAGAATAGATAGAACTTTGACCCTAGTTAGCAAATCCTTGGGAGTACTAGGATACGATGAACCAGAGAGGAGTTTGAAGTTATCAGGAGATACCCTAGACTGTTGAGGTAACATTTATAGGTTACAGGGGTAATTGGGGATCGATGCACGTAGAGTTGAGAGGGTCTATGTGAAGACTGTATTCAAGAGTTTAGCTTAAGCAAATGGTTGTAAGGGTATGGATGGAGATTATGAAGTTTGGATGGACTTTAGAGGAAGAGTTGATAGGTTTAAGAGATGAGAGCTTTGAGTATGAGGGTTGTGTTGTGATAACTAATGAAATGTCTTGCTTGTTCGAGGTATAAATTGTCTTGATTGGCTGATATAAGTAAGTGTAAAAGATAGAAGTGAAAAGTTAGGAGTGAGATGGTAGAGTAGAAAGAAAGTTAAAACTTATGGATTTAGGGTAAGACGTTTATGTACTGAGTTCTTAGTGTTACGGTATTAAGTTGGAAAAGTTTGAAAATATAGGTGATAATTGAAGTTAATGGAAATATAAACACTCAAGCTATAGGGAGCAAAGTTAGAAAAATGAAAACTTTGGGAGATGTAGTTGTAGGGATTATTGAGCGTTGTGGTGTATAGTTTGGGGTGTAGAGTTTAGAATCGTAGAGAGTTGCCAATTTGGAGCGAATGAAAACTCAGTTAGTACTTCGAGTGTATAGTGAATTAATGAAGAATAGGGGTAAGATGCAATAGTAAGATCGAAGGGAATTTGAAATCTAGAACTAAGAGTAAGAAGTTTACTCCGTAGGTTCTAGTGTTACGCTACTGAGATGGCTTTGGAGGTTGGAGATTGTTTGATGGATACGTGTCTGGATTAGAAAAGTAAGGTTATTAAAACTTGAGATAAGAATTGTACTCATTAGTATCTTAGGATTACTCGATTGTGGTAGCATAGAGAGTCGTAGTGGTTTGTGCGTGTTTAGTAGACACACAAGTAGAAAAAGATGAACTTAGAAGGGTTGAAAATTCAGTTAGAAGGGTTTGAGGGTATGGATTAGATTACAGTTAGTGAACGTGTAAGTATTCGGTTAGAGCGTACAGAGTTAGGTGAAGTCGGAATTTGAGGCATATAGTACCCGATAGGTGAGTAAGGGTATTGGGTAGTTGAGATGAGTACATTGAGAAATAACAAGGCCACAAATTTTGAGGACAAAATTTTTGTAAGGAGAGTGGATTGTAACACCCGAGAATTTGTTTTCTCAATGTGTACTGCTTTAAATTTAATTGGAAAAAACAATTGGAGATTTATAGTTGTTTTACTTAATTAAATGAAAAATTAATAAATTTGGTGGAACTAAATGGGTTCTTAATTTAGGTTCGGGTATTTCTAGTAAAATTAAGCCGTGGGTTATAATGGAATTTTTGTAAGGACAAAATGGTAATGTTAGTTTTATTATTATTATTATTATTTTATTTTTGTTTTAAAAGAAAATGTTATTTTCTTTTAAAACAACTAAATGGCTCGAAGCCATTCAGTTGCTCCCCGCGAGCGAAGAACAGGGCAGCGAAGGGGGGGAGCTCAGGCGGCGATCGACGGAGAAAAATCGCCGGCGATTCGACGTTCTCTAGCCAGACGACTGCGACGAGCAAACTCCGGCCCGTCTTCGCGCACAAATCCGACGGGTAAGCCATTTCTGCCCTGTTTTGACTCTGTTCGAGGCCGAGGGTGAGGAGCGTGTTTGAGCTCCGATCACCGGCCGATTTTGGTTGTTTCCGGCGTAGGTTTGCCGACCCTTGGACCGGCTATCATCGCCTGGCCGTGATGAGCCCCGTTTGGGCGAAAATCAGAAAGCCCGATTTGAGCAATTTGAGTTTTGTTGTGTGTAGCCTCGGAATTTTGTTAGATTATGTTAATTAGGTATGAGGGTGGTTGATTTGTGAGGAAATGAGTGAGAATTGATGAAAAACAAGAAAAAGGAATTTTTCGGTTAAGGGGCAGTTCGGATTTTGCCAGTTTTGACCTAGCTAGGGTTATTTTTTAACATTTCCTTTTGGCCGGTTAAACTAGGTTATTAGAGGAGTACGTGGCCACTGGAATCGTTTGATTCCGATATCCGACGCAAAAGTTATGCACGTTTGAAGTTTCGAGTCGGTTTTTACCGAACCCAAATTAGTGGCCCGTTTAGTTAGGTTTTAGTTGGATTAGGCTAGAAATAGTAGTTTGGGAGTAATTGGTGAATGTAAGCTTGATATAATGAAGTTTGAATATTTGTCGTAGGTCGAGCTGTAATTGGTCAGGAAACTGAGTATCCTCAACGAGCTAGGACGCCAGGTAAGTAATGGATTGTGTGTTTTGCCGCCTTCGGGCCTACACCACGGAACAGTAGGATTTATTGTTTGATAGTTGTGTTGTTTATATTGAGTAGTGTGTGCCTACATTGCTGGGTTGTTGTTGTTGTTTGGTGTTTGAGTATTGTGTGAGTGGCATGCGTCATGTTAAGCTACGAAATAAGTTTTAGGGCATGATGTGAATGATGAGCATGAAATGTGTTGCAAGTCGCACTAGAGGGTTGAACGCCTCGATGTTAAAGTGCAAGTGGCACTGGAGGGTTGAACGCCTCGATGTTAAAGTGCAAGTGGCACTGGAGGGTTGCACTAGAGGGTTGAACGCCTCGATGTTAAAGTGCAAGTGGCACTGGAGGGTTGAACGCCTCGATGTTAAAGTGCAAGTGGCACTGGAGGGTTGAACGCCTCGATGTTAAAATGCAAGTCGCACTAGAGGGTTGAACGCCTTGATGGTAAAGTGCAAGTCGCACTAGAGGGTTGAACGCCTCGATGGTAAAGTGCAAGTGGCACTGGAGGGTTGAACGCCTCGATGTTAAAGTGCAAGTGGCACTAGAGGGTTGAACGCCTCGATGTTAAAGTGCAAGTGGCACTAGAGGGTTGAACACCTTGATGTTAAAGTGCAAGTGGCACTAGAGGGTTGAACGCCTCGATGTTAAAGTGCGAGTGGCACTAGAGGGTTGAACTCCTCGATGTTAAAGTGCAAGTCGCACTAGAGGGTTGAACGCCTCGATGTTAAAGTGCAAGTGGCACTAGAGGGTTGAACGCCTGGATGTTAAAGTGTAAGTCGCACTAGAGGGTTGAATGCCTTGTTGTTAAAGTGCAAGTGGCACTAGAGGGTTGAATGCCTCGTCGTTAACGTGCATTAGTAAGAAGCAGCAGAGTGAGTGGACTTGGCATGTGTTAGGGGATTGTGGGTGCATGGTGCATGTTTACCTTGTGGGTGCATTGTGCATGTTTATATTCGTTATTCATTACTTGCTAAGCGTAAGCTTACATGTGTGTGTGTGTTCTGTGGTGTAGTTAACGACGCGGTTACAGGTGGGCTAGGCGAGGGAGCCAGTTTTAGGTGGCAGTTTGTGGCACACGGGGCACGCCGGTGCGGGCAGTTGTCGGGGCGCCTCGACCATGGTATTCGGGGGATGTGGGGCTTTTTATTTTGATAGTTTATTTTAGATGTCTGTTTGTAGAAATGATGGGAATGCGTAACTAATTGTATGTGTTGTATATAGTTATAATTAAGGGTGATGTGTCGCCCTATACTGTGGACTTTCTTCACTTAGGGATGTTAGTATTTTAGTTTCCCTCTTTACTGCTATTTGGTGATTTTGTAAGTTATAAGTTAATAAGGATTATTCTGGATTGATTGAGATTTATTCCTTTGCAGGTATCTAGCATTTTGGAGGCGCCATTTTCAGGTGCCGAAATTTCCGGGAAGGACGTCGTGGTGCTTAAATGTTAGGATTAAGGGAAATTAGTGAGTCTAGGCAGCTAAATATGATATAAGAGAGATTCGGGAGATTTAGTTTTAAATTCTGCTGTGTCTGATTTTTTTGTAAATTATTGGGGTTAGAGTGAGCCAAGTAGCGCTCCGAGCCAGGGTGGGTTCGGGGGCGTTACATATACGGTCAACATGAATCCTTTGAGTCTAAATTACTTTTGTTTTGTTTTAAAAGTTCATAGACCTAAATATAAAACTTTAAATTTTTAAATTGATTTAATAATTATTGGGTTTTTTAGGAAAATCTTAACCTGTAGCAAAATGTGTAGAAAAGAATTGATATAATGAGAATATTCTTAAACTATATCTATTGAATTTTCAATAAATGTCAACATATTTTGAGGGATTGAAAGTTTTAGGAAAATTGAAATCATCATAGAATTTTATATTGGATTTATACGTTGAAACAAAATTAAAACACTTTTTTTTACAAGGTAGTACTCAAAGCTCTGCATAATATAATTTCACCTTCAATCTTAAACTTGTCAGTGTTCTCACTACCAAACACAAATAGAAAAATACATTTAAAGGAATAGGGGAATAGAACTTCCCTTGAAAGACTTTTACGGCTTCATTATTTCCTTTTGGCTCGTCTGGCCGCTATAAAGTTTCTAAGTGTTGCTGGAGAGTTTTTATTTCCTAATTACATGCAAATCAAATGAAACTAATATTAAAATGCTTAAAAAAAACTATTACAAAAACAATTAAACTTGGGTGCCTCTCAAAAGCGCTTGTTTTAAAGTCAACAACCCAACTACTTTCCCTTTTCTTCAACTAGAATCTCGCAAAGAGGCAAAAATTTTGTCTTTGTCTAATAAGAATTTTCATTCAGAATGGTCTTTTCTCATTTTGCCTTTCTTTTTGTCATCCTTCATCACAATAAGTCTTCTTTTCTTTGGCAGAATATCTTTAAAAATATTGGCGTAACTCGACATTTTTTCCAAAGGTTCCTCGAGAGGGATACAGATATAAAGTTGCTTGGGCACCTCTGAAAATTTCTTAAATTGTTCACCTTGTTGTTTTATTAGAAGACTGTGGAAATAGTGAAGGAATTTGAATTTTTGGGACTAATTGTTGCAGCATCGGGAATTTCAGCATTGTTTTTCTTCTCTGAATCTTTATGTTTCTCCACTGTTTCCATTAGAACATTCTTATTTTTCTTTGTGGTGTCTTTCTGGTTCTCCAAAGATTCTACCTCTCTTTCATTCCTCAAAATTATCGACTTACTATTCTCTTTACCTTTTCTTTTTGGGACTTCCATGTCACTAGGTAAAGCTTTTAAAAGTCTATTGTTTAAAGCTTGGGTAAGTTGACCAACTTGAGTTTCCAGGTTGTGGAGTGAGGCAGCATTGTTCTGGATTAATGTAATTTGATTTTGAATAACTACTAAAAGATTAAAGTTAGATACGTGGTGTCCTAGTGGGTTGGAACACTAAGTGAGACACCGATAATAAAAGCGATAATGGTCAAATATAAAGATGCGGAAAGTAAACAGACAGAAAGTTAGTAACGCAGTTTAGCAATTGCTTACGTCTGCGGGGTCATGCTCAGATATAAAAATAATCCACAGAGTTTACAAAGTTACAAGACACTCGGTCTAACATAAAGCAAGACTCTCTCTTTTCTTTGTCGTCGCCTCTTCCTAACTTCCCCAGTGAATCTATTTTTGCGAGCTCCCCTCGTCTTGAGATCGATCCCTCTCGGAATCTAAACGTGACAAGATCCCCTTGTTGATGATGACTCCTTCCGAAATCCGTGTATGGCAAGATCCCCTTGCCCACGATCAGAACTCCTCCCGAGTTCCAGACAGCCTCCTCCTAAGACTGAGCTTAAATGAATATCTCAAGGAAAGCACCTTTGACACCGTCGATGACACTCGCCATTGTCTTCGGATGCAATCAATCAACACACTCAAAATATAATAAAATCCAACAAAGAACAGATTATATATACAGTCTTTTACAGACCGAATGAATAACCACGCACCCACACGAAAAAGCATGAGTGAGGAATGAATAACGGCTTGCGGCACAAGTAATTGTGATAAGAATAAATAATCCACACACGAACTGTGAAGGAAGAATGCATAATATAATCTCATCAAATTCTTCTATTTTTTTTATCTCAGATATTTTAACCTAAACTGATCGCACTAGAAATAGAAAACCGAATGCCACAAAATCCGAATCTGTGACACTGACTGCAACATAAATAGAAAGTGTGAGCAACGAATTAGAAACGAATCCCATAGTTACTGTGATCTTGTATCTCGCCATAATCTTGCTTAACAGAAATCACAAACTTCAAATCAACCTTCCAAAGATAATAGTTAATTTCTTGATCTCCAAAAAACAACCTACCAAATATGAGTTTGCTAATTATGGAATAAAGTGCAAACTTCCTTAATAGCCAATTGCCAAAAAATCAATGTCAATCAATATTTAGCATTAACAATCTCTCCATTTGGCATATTTTGGCAAAATCCAAACTCCCACTGTATGCTAGATATAAGTTTGACAAAATTTCCCCTAAACCAGAACTTACATAATGGTATTTCACAAAACACAATGCCAAAATTACTCCTCCTTTTTGCCACAAAAGGACAAAAGGGTATAGTAAACAACCATCAACAAAAAATTGTTTTAACAAATCCGAGAAAGTACCACAATTAATCATTAAGTAGAATCATCATCATAAGAAACCAACCCGATTGGAGCTGCTGGCAATTGCACACTAGCATCTTTTCTTTTGACAGATTCTTCTTCATTATGAGAGACCAGAGCTTCCTTTTCTGCTACTTCTGTGACATCTTCAGTGACATCAGGTGAAACACTTGACTTTTCAGCAACATCGGCCTCCTTAACACGTTCCTACAAATTGGCAGCTTTCTTTCTCTCGAAAACGTTATCAGCAACTTCATTAGCAGTCCTTTGTCCGAAAAAGTCATCAAGTAACCCTGTAACCACTGTCTTTCTCTTTTCAATGATTGTTGCTAATCATTCAAAAACTTCAGCTCATCCTCAAGTACCTTGATGGAGAGAGATAACAGTTCGAGTAAAATTTCCAAGAACCGAAAGCTTATCGGTTAGGTTCGGTTGTACTCCAAAATCAAACCGAACCCACAAATGCCCACCCCTAGTGCAGGATAGCATATTTCACAGTAAGTTGAGATGCAAAGAAATATTTACCATGGGGCCATACCCGTCTGACACCACCTGTGATATCAGCAATAATTTTGCTGAAATCAAGGGTAAATTCCTCAGAATTAGTCCAGTGACAACCCAAATGTGTGTTGATCACAATGGAAGAAAACTCAAACAAATAAGTTACCCCTTACACACACACATCCATAATTCAGATGATCAAGGTTCTTCACATTCGAATCCAAATTGTAGTAAAATTCTAAAATAATTTTCCAAACAAAGGGTTTCAAACCCTTAAAAGTCCTCTCCAGGTTTAGACTATTAAGAAGCTTCTCAATACCTTTACATCCTCAACAGAGTGAACAGAAAACTTACTTGTTTTGGCACTTGACATCACCTGTGACACAGACTTAAAGCGAGTGAACCTTTTAGACAAAGGGGGTAACACTCAGTTCTATCGAACCAACTCTCTTTTATTATAAATGGTATACACTTTATTATGTAATAATTAAAGTAGGGTTATTGAGTGACTAAACAAGGGTATAAGAGTAAATTAGAAATTTCAAAAGTGGATAACGTATTTAAGGAAGAGGGTTGGGTTTAATGCACTGTAGCCGCCACTATCTTGCTTACCATTCCTCTTTCAACCTTCAGCTCTGCAGCAGAACTCTCTAGGCAATTCCCTCGCCCGATTCTCCTTCAACCTAGGTAAGTCTTCCTCATTTCTCTTACGATATAACGGTTTGAAACCGGAGGGAGTACAATGTGAGGATTTTGAGGATGCTGCGAATGAGGGTAGGTTCGGGTTTTGGTGATTAATGGGAATGCTCGGGTAGTAGAATTTCTAACTGGATTCCTCGAGTTTTGTTTGATTCTTGGTGAAGTTTAGTGAAGGTTTGATTGATGTTCTGTTATGAACTTAGATGGGCAGATTTCTGAAGTAACTAGCAACCAGACAATTTCCAGGAGCCAGGTAAATGAAGTATGCTTGTGCCTTCGGGCCTACATCACAAAACATTAAGATTTTGTTTACTTGAATGTGTCTGTATGTCATGCATCATATTTTAAAAGTATACGAAAATGAATTTGAATGCATGTTGGCATGGTAAGGAATGAACATAATGAAATAGCTATGTGAATCAGATTTACTGTTAAGGGAAGTAATCCGCCCCTTAATGAGACAGTGGATATTTAGACTTTGGGAAACTTGATCCGCTTCCCATCGAACAGGGGGATCAGAAACAGCTATGTGAATCAGATTTACTGTTAAGGGAAGTAATCCGCCCCTTAATGAGTAAGTGGATATTTATACTTTGGGAGAAGTGATCCAACTCCCAATTTCACAAGGGGATCAGATCAGAACGATGCATATGCAACTGAGATGAGAAAGTAGAAACTGCATATTTAGGAATTTATGTTTCAGCATTACATTACATTATTGCTTTACTTACTTAGCATTAGGCTAATAGATGAATTTTGTAATGTAGGTGAAGAAGTGAAAGTAGGTGTGTTTACTGAGTTAGCTAAGGACTAGACTAGTTGGAGGAGTGCAACTTTGCAACAATCTGGCAGTTGATGGGGCGGTTTAACTGATGTCAGTTGGTGTGAAGGTTTAGTTGACAATATTTCAATTTAAGTATGTTGAACGTTCATGACAGTAGTGGTTTCAATATTTTGAATACGTTTTGAGAATTTTCAGATAATAGTATTCTGTTGAGTTTTAATGTTGGTACTTACTGGATTTTGAGTAATGCATTAGTTGAATTGTTTCTTAATGGCTTCAGCGAAGTAAGCAAATTCCTTTCTGTAGTAAAGTTGTGTTTGTATAACAAGGAGTAGTTGAAATGTCGCTCTGTTCTCTATCGATAGATGATGTCTATCGGCAGATGCTGAGTTGTTGTTCTGTGGTCTATCGGATGATGTCTTCAGTAAAGTCATCGGATGATGTCTTCAGAGGAAGCCATCGGAAGATATAAATAAAAATTTGTTGTTTAGCGATCAGCAGAGGTTGGATGAAGGGAATAATCCGACTGACGTCACCGGTAGATGTAAAATAAAGTCGATTGGATGAAGGAATCATCTGGCTGACGTCATCGGAAGATGTAGGAAGACTTTTGTCGTCTTATGACCAGTGGATGTAGCGTATTAAACTAATCGGAAGACTGTAGTAGAAGTCTTGTCGTTTAGTGACCGGTGGATGTCATGTATTAGACTTACCGAAAGATGAAGTGGAAGTTTTGTCGTTTTTTCACCGGAAGAAGCCTTCTGTTATCTGTTTCAGCCTCTTCCGTTGACTTTGTTCAGCGGCAGATACGTTTGACTTTTGCAACTTTTAAAGTATTCCGCGAATTAAACCTTTATTTCTTTCGACCGATTGCTCCTTAACTTCTCAACCGATTATTTAAGCATTGTTCTATAGTTTTGTTCAATTCTATTTTCCTCAAATGATTTCCGCTGCAATTCTTCAAATGTTTTGAGGTTTTAGAAAATGTTAAATTTTGACTTTTGAGCGAACTTTTAAGTTTGGTCCGAAATTTTCTCAGTTATGTTCGGGTTTATGAGTAACAAACCGGGTTTGGGAAACTTGGGGCGTTACAGTATGGTATCAGAGACATTCAGTTAAACCGTTCAAAAGATTACTCATCAGTGCCAATCGTTGCATGGAAGTACTTCAACAACTGTAAGTGTTTATGTTAATCTTAGTTGATAGATATTTAAGAGTGTAATTAACCTTGTGCAAGAATTTAGTATAATGGCCAGACACCCAGGGAGACCTAGAGTGTCAAGGGAAATGCCAAATGTGAGAAGTGAAGAGGAGCCTAGCGTGATTAGGCAGCTGACAGATTTAGTGCGTCCGCAAACTGATTTAGTGCGCCAACAATCTGACCAACTAGGAGTGCTGTTGAACCGAGAGGTGCAAGGAAGTGCCAACTCGGGTTCTAGCAATGAACATTCTAGAGATAGATTCCGGAGACTAAGACTACCCACGTTTGATGGACAGTCATCTGATCCAGTTATTGCTGAAGGGTGGCTTAGGAAGATTGAAAGTATGTTTAGGTGCGCCAACATTGGAGAAGGAGACAAGATCACGTTGGCAACATTTCACTTGGTTGGTGAAGCTCAACTCTGGTGGGAAACAATAGAGACCACCACTGATGTCTTGGCGATGCCTTGGTCGCAATTCAAAGACATTTTCTACGAGAAGTATTTCAACAATAATGTCCAAACTGCAAAGAAGTTTTAATTTCTAAACTTGAAGCAGACAGGGTCTGTAGCGAGTACAGTAGGCAGTTCGAGTCCCTATCCAGGTTTGCTGGACATTTTACTCACAGGGATGAGGATAAGGTATTCAAATTTGTACATGGACAGAAGCCAGAAATTTACCGAGGAGTTAAATTTTGTGGTATTAAAGGCTTGTCATTCAGTGAAGTTGTGTCTACTGCTCTGGAAGTGGAAGAAGCTGAAAGGAAGTGTGCTGGACCAAAAGAGGTTCCACAAAAGTCGGTCCAGCCACACCATCAAAGGGGAACGAAGAGGCCAAGTGAAGGCCAGAGTAGTCAAGGAGCAGGAGGGAAGGTACAGAATGTCAGGAAATTTCCCCAGTGTCCTAAGTGTTTGAAGAACCACCCGGGCGAATGCAGACTGGGATTTGGGAAGTGTTTCAACTGTGAGGAGGTTGGACACACATTCAAAGAATGCTCGAAGCCTAGAATCATCAGATGCTACAATTGTAACAAGGTCGGCCATATTAGTAAAGACTGTCCAGTTCCTAAGAGTGGCCCTGCTATGATTAAACCGAGGATATTCTCCATGATGGAGTCGGGGAATGAAGACCAGCCTGCTGTGGTGTCAGGTACTATATTGATCAACTCTGTGCCTGCTTTTACTTTAATAGACTCTAGTGCAACGCATTCGTTTATAGCATCTGCATTTGCTGTTAAGTTAGATGTACAGTTCACCACTTCCATACATGTGTTTAATGTTGCATTATCCTCTGGTGAACGCATGCACTCTAACCAAGTGATGCTTGACAGTGATGTGTTAGTAGGGAATGTAAGTCTACCTGCTGATCTTATTATTATGGATATAATGGGATTTGATGTAATCCTAGGAATGGACTGGTTGTTTAAACACCACGCCACGATTGATTGTAGGACTGGAATAGTTAGCTTCCAACCCACTGGTAGTTTGAAACATACCTTTCAAGCTTCAAGGAGGAGTAAGGAAATGTCTGTGATGACTTCTATTAACACTAGACCTTCCTTATGTGGAGAGTATTTGTGCTTCTTAGCTAGTGTTTTAGACACACAACTTGTAGGAAAAGCAAATCTTCAAATGTTTTAATTGTCCAAAACTTTCCCGAAGTATTTCTAGATGACCTTCCTGGTTTACCACCAGATAGGGAAATTGAATTTGTTGTAGATGTTTACCCCGGGGCCGAACCTGTGTCTAAAAATCCATATAGATTAGCACCAACTGAACTTAAGGAATTAAAGAAGCAATTGGAGGATCTGTTGGAGAAAGAGTTCATATGCGGTAGCTTTTCACCGTGGGGTGCACCTGTCCTTTTTGTCAAAAAGAAAGATGGATCAATGCGTATGTGCATTGATTATAGAGAATTGAATAAGTTAACTGTCAAGAACAAGTATCCATTACCAAGGATTGATGATTTATTCGACCAACTTAATGGTGCTAGAGTTTTCTCTAAGATTGACCTTAGGTTCGGTTATTACCAGTTGAAGGTTAAATCTGAAGATATTCCAAAGACTGCTTTTCGCACAAGGTATGGACATTATGAGTTTTTGGTCATGTCCTTTGGATTGACAAATGCACCAGCAGCCTTTATGGATCTCATGAATAGAGTGTTCCATAAGTATTTGGACAAGTTTGTCATAGTGTTTATAGATGACATTTTAATCTATTCACGTACTAAGGATGAGCATGCTAGGCACCTGACCTTGGTGTTGGAAGTATTAAAACAGCACCAACTATACGCCAAGTTTTCTAAGTGTGAGTTTTGGTTGGACCAAGTTCACTTTTTAGGACATGTTATCTCTGGGGATGGTATATCTATCGATCCAGTTGAGGTTCAAGCAGTTAAAGAATGGCCCCAACCGAGGAATGCTACAGACATCAGGAGTTTTCTTGAACTTGTAGGATATTATAGAAAGTTCATTGAAGGATTTTCGAAGATTGCTACACCCCTTACTAAGTTAACAAGGAAAAATGTGAAGTATATATGGACTGACGAATGTGAGCATAGTTTTCAGACCCTAAAACAGAAACTGACCAATGCTCCAATTTTAACCCTTCCAGTTGAAGATGGTAAATTTAGCATTTACTGTGATGCATCCAAGATTGGACTTGGCTGTGTCTTGATGCAAGAGGGAAAGGTAATAGCTTATGCCTCCAGGCTGTTGAAAACACATGAGAAGAATTACCTTACACATGGCTTAGAATTAGCTGCAGTGGTATTTGCACTTCAGATTTGAAGGCATTACTTGTATGGACAATCTTGTGAGATATTTTCAGATCATAAGAGCCTGAAGTATATTTTCACACAGAAAAAACTAAACATGAGGCAACGTCGATGGTTGGAATTTGTAAAGGACTATGATTTAGAGATTAAATATCATCCCGGCAAAGCAAATGTTGTGGCTGATGCTTTGAGTAGAGTAACAACACCAACCCCAACTATGATTTTCAATATACCATTAGCCTTAGAGTCAGAATTCCAAAGGTTTAACCTTGAAGCAGTATCCAGTGCATCAGCTATACTTTCAGCCTTAACCTTAAAGCCTACCATTCTAGAGAAAATAAAGGAAGCTCAGACGAATGATGAAGAGTGTAACAAGTACAAGTTAAGCATGGATTCTACGGACAAGTCAGATTTTAACTATTCTACCGATGGAATCCTTAAATTTAGAAATAGATGGTTTGTTCCTGCTATTAATGAACTTCGAGATGAGATTCTTTCTGAAGCACACTCTTCCAGGTTCTCTGTTCACCCTGGGAGTACAAAGATGTACAAGGATCTCAAACAACATTATTGGTGGCCAAGTATGAAAAGAAGTGTGGCAGAATATGTGGAATCGTGCCTAGTTTGTCAACAGGTTAAAGCTGAGCACCAGAGACCTGCAGGAATGTTACAACCCTTACCAGTTCCCGAATGAAAATGGGAACAAATAGCGATGGACTTTGTTGTGGGATTGCCTAAAACAGCAAAGGGACACGATGCAATTTGGGTGATAGTTGACCGTCTAACCAAATCAACTCATTTCCTATTGATAAAGGTGACTTACTCGATGGATCAGCTTGCTGAGTTGTATGTGTATGAAGTTGTTAGACTGCACGGAGTTCCAAGCACTATAGTTTCAAACCGAGACTCTAGATTCACTTCTAAGTTTTGGAAAAGTTTGCACAAGGCTATAGGAACACAGCTTAGTTTTAGCACAGCTTTTCACCCTCAGACAGATGGACAATCCGAAAGAACCATCCAAACATTAGAAGATATGCTCCGTGCCTGCATATTGGATTTTCAAGGATCTTGGAGTAAATATTTATTATTGGTGGAATTTTCCTATAATAACAGTTTTCAGGCAACAATAGGAATGACACTGTATGAAGCATTGTATGGAAGAAAATGCAGATCACCTTTGTACTGGGATGAAGTTGGTGAAGCACAGTTGCTTGGTCCTGACATTGTGCAACAAACTGTTGAGAAGGTTGCCCTCATCCCACAGAGAATTTTGGCAGTTCAGAGCCGACAGAAAAGTTATGCAGATTGCAGGCGTAGAGAATTGGAATTTGTGATAGGTGATGAAGTTTTTCTCAAGGTATCACCATTCAAAGGAGTTGTGAGATTTAGGAAGAGAGGAAAGTTGAACCCCAGGTTTATTGGACCATTCTCAATCTTGAAAAGGATTGAGAAGACAGTCTACCAGTTACAGCTACCAACCTCTATGGAAGGAATCCATAATGTGTTCCATGTTTTCATGTTGAAGAAGTGCATAAGAGATCCATCTCAGATTGTGGAACAGCGGAGTATTGAAATTCGTCCTACCCTTACCAATGAGGAGAAACAAGTAAGAATCTTGGATTATGCAATGAAGGTGTTGCGCAACAAAGAGGTTCCTTTAGTGAAAGTATTATGACACAACCAGAATATAGAGGAAACAACTTGGGAGCGCCACCAAGACATAATGGACCAACATCCAGAATTATTCAGGTAACGAATTTTGAGGACAAAATTCTTTTAAGGAGGGTAGATTGTAACACTCGGTTCTATCGAACCAGCTCTCTTTTATTATAAATGGTATACACTTTATTAGGCAATAATTAAAGTAGGGTTATTGCGTGACTAAACAAGGGTATAAGAGTAAATTGAAAATTTCAAAAGTGGATAACATATTTAAGGAAGAGGGTTAGGTTTAATGCACTGTAGCCGCCACTATCTTGCTTACCATTCCTCTTTCAGCCTTCAGCTCTGCAGCAGAACTCTCTAGGCGATTCCCTTGCCCGATTCTCCTTCAACCTAGGTAAGTCTTCCTCATTTCTCTTACGATATAGCGGTTTGAAACTTGAGGGAGTACAATGTGAGGATTTTGAGGATACTGCGAATGAGGGTAGGTTCGGGTTTTGGTGATTAATGGGAATACTCAGGTAGTAGAATTTCTAACTGGATTCCTCGAGTTTTGTTTGATTCTTGGTGAAGTTTAGTGAAGGTTTGATTGATGTTCTGTTATGAACTTAGGTGGGCAGATTTCCGAAGTAACTAGCAACCAGACAATTTCCAGGAGCCAGGTAAGTGAAGTATGCTTGTGCCTTCGGGCCTACATCACAAAACATTGGGATTTTGTTTACTTGAATGTGTCTGTATGTCATGCATCATATTTTAAAAGTATACGAAAATGAATTTGAATGCATGTTGGCATGGTAAGGAATGAACATAATGAAATAGCTATGTGAATCAGATTTACTGTTAAGGGAAGTAATCCGCCCCTTAATGAGACAGTGGATATTTAGACTTTGGGAAACTAGATCCGCTTTACATCGAACAGGGGGATCAGAAACAGCTATGTGAATCAGATTTACTGTTAAGGGAAGTAATCCGCCCCTTAATGAGTCAGTGGATATTTATACTTTGAGAGAAGTGATCCAACTCCCAATTTGATAGGGGATTAGATCAGAACGATGCATATGCAACTGAGATGAGAAAGTAGAAACTGCATATTTAGGAATTTATGTTTCAGCATTACATTACATTATTGCTTTACTTACTTAGCATTAGGCTAATAGATGAGTTTTGTGCTGTAGATGAAGAAGTGACAGCAAGTGTGTTTACTGAGTTAGCTGAGGACTAGACTGGTTGGAGGAGTGCAACTTTGCAACAATCTGGCAGTTGATGGGGCAGTTTAACTGATGTCAGTTGGTGTGAAGGTTTAGTTGACAATATTTCAATTTAAGTATGTTGAGCGTTCATGACAGTAGCGGTTTCAATATTTTGAATACGTTTTGAGAATTTTCAGATAATAGTATTTTGTTGAGTTTTAATGTTGGTACTTACTGGATTTTGAGTAATGCATTAGTTGAATTGTTTCTGAATGGTTTCAGCGAAGTAAGCAAATTCCTTTCTGTAGTAAAGTTGTGTTTGTATAACAATGAGTAGTTGAAATGTCGCTCTGTTCTCTATCGGTAGATGATGTCTATCGGTAGATGCTGAGTTGTTGTTCTGTGGTCTATCGAAAGATGTCTTCAGTAAAGCCATCGGATGATGTCTTCACTAAAGTCATCGGATGATGTCTTCAGAGGAAGCCATCGGAAGATATAAATAAAAATTTGTTGTTTAGCGATCGGCAGAGGTTGGAAGAAGGTAATCATCCGGCTGACGTCACCGGTAGATGTAAAATAAAGTTGATCGGATGAAGGAATCATCCGGCTGACGTCATCGGAAGATGAAGGAAGACTTTTATCGTCTTATGACCGGTGGATGTAGCGTATTAAACTAATCGGAAGACTGTAGTAGAAGTCTTGTCGTTTAGTGACTGGTGGATGTCGTGTATTAGACTTACCAGAAGATGAAGTGGAAGTTTTGTCATTTTTTCACCGAAAGGAGCCTTCTGTTATCTGTTTCAGCCTCTTCCATTGACTTTGTTCAGCGGCAGATGCGTTTGACTTTTGCAACTTTTAAAGTATTCTGCGAATTAAACTTTTATTTCTTTTGACCGATTACTCCTTAACTTCTCAACCAATTATTTAAGCATTGTTCTATAGTTTTGTTCAACTCTATTTTCCTCAAATGATTTTCGCTGCAATTCTTTAAATGTTTTGAGGTTTTAGAAAATGTCAAATTTTGACTTTCGAGCGAAGTTTTAAGTTTGGTCCGAAATTTTCTTAGTTATGTTCGGGTTTATGAGTAACAAACCGAGTTTGGGAAACTTGGGGCGTTACACAGGGGCTTGTATTTACTTTCCTATGCTTAGCTTTGGGAGTCTTAGTAGACTTCTGAACTTGAACCTCTTGAATATCTTCATCAAAGGAATTAATTTCAATTTCCTCTTCACTAGCCCATGCCTCATCAGACGAATCATCTTTTTTCGATCGAGCTCTTTTTTCCTTAGAGGCTCGAGAAAAACAAGAAGTATCAGGTGCCTTAGGAGGGGCGGCACTTGTCTTGGAAGGACCACTACTAGAACGACTGAAGTGCGTTCGTCCACCAGAAAGGTCAATTTGATGGATTGGAACGGCATCCACAACAGATTTTGAGAGGTCATCCTTGAAGACATTGGACTAGTCCTTGAGAATCGGAGTTGAGAACTCTGCAGATGACATCTCCGATATTGGGGGCTCTTGACCTGAATCGCTTCCAAGATTCGGTTCAGAAACATTACCCACGAAAACTTCTTCAATAATCTCTTCAATAATAGCCATGGAAGAAGAAGAAATCAGAAATCCCAAATCTTTGAGAATGAGAAGATGAGAAATCCGTAAACCCTCGAATGGCAGATAGAGAGGGAAATAGCCATTTGAGATTTATGGAAATAAACCATGAAAACTTCTATAAATTTGGAAATAAGCCCAATGAGTTTATGGAAATAAACCATAAATCTTCATTTGAAATTTGAAATAATCCCATAAATATTTCTTCAAATCCCAAAAATATCTCACACTTCCCATAAAATTTGGAAAATAAATCCAAAGTTCTTCAATCGGAAATCACAATCAAATCCCTCATAAATTCATAAGTGATTAATTTCCATAAAGTCAGCTGAAATCTTCATGTCATGCAAGGTGTTGTAGACCAAGATCGAAAAAAATATTAGCTAATAAAAGAAATCGCCTAAAACAAGTGACGAAAATAATAATAATAATTATTATTAGGGGTGAGCACGGGCCGGTTCGGTCTAGTCCCGACACCGGATCGAAACCGGACCGTGCCTTCAGGATTTTTTTCCCTAGGATCGGAACCTGTCCTAGGAGGGATCGGGACCGAACCTGGACCGGACTGTATTTTTTGGTCCGGTCCGGGTTCCTCCCACCCTCTTTTATTTTATTTTTTTTAAAACATATAAATTTTCATAAAAACATAAAAAAGGACAAAACAACAATAAAAACACCACAATGCAAATGCAGCAACAAAAACAGAACCAAATTCAGAATTCATAAGCTAAAATGATAATTTTCAACTAAATAGTGAACAAAAATCCAATTGAAACAGTGAACAGTGAACAAAAATCCAATCAACTAAACAGAGGAGAGGCAATCGAACATCGATCAAAGCAAAAATCCAATTTCTAGAAACAATTCCACATCCTAACTGAACATCGATCAAACAATTAAACATCCTAATCAACTAAACATGAAAATAAAACAAGTTTACTGAATCAAGGGCTAAATAGAGGAGAGACGTCAGACGATCAACACTTACACTTACAGAGGAGAGGTGTAACACCTGGTTCTATCAAACCAATTCTATATTCTTTTTTTTATTAATGGCACACTTTTTGGCAATAATGAAAGTAGGAGTAATGGATGACTAGACAAGGGCATTAGGGTAATTGGAAGTTTAAAAAGTGGATAACGTATTTAAGAAAAAGGATTTTGGATTTAATGCACTGTAGCCGCCACTCTTTCCCTACTCTCCCCTCTCGGTATTCAGCTCAAGCAGAGAGCTCTCTAGGCGATTCTTCCATCCGATTTTCTCTAAACTAGGTGAGTTCTATTTCAATTCCTTGCTGCATTGGTAACTATCGATGATTTGGGGAGTGGATAAATGTGAGTTTCGAGAATGCTGTGAGCGAACTAGTTCGGGTTTGGTGGTAATCGGAGATGTATAACGAACTAAGCTCCTAAACTAATTTCCTTAGGCTTCTGGATAGTGTAGAATGAGGTTTAGTAAAATCTAATCGATAATCTGTCCATGGTTTTAGGTTGAGTAAGCTCCCAAAGTAGTTTGCAACACCGAGCATTTCCAGGAGAGCCAGGTAAGTGAAGTGTGCTTGTGTCCTCGGGCCTACATCACAAAACAGTAGGTTTTCTGCATGTTGAATGTTTTCAGTTTGGTCATGCATCATGTTTTGAAAGAATACGAAAATGAATTTACATGGAATGTATGGTGAGGCATGAACAGAACGTATCATTATAGCTATTAAGGGAATTAATCCACCCCTTAATTGATGAAATGGATTTATAACATTGGGAGAGTTGATCTCACTCCCAAGGGAACCTGGGGATCATTATAGCTGTTAAGGGAATTAATCCGCCCCTTAATTGATGAAGAGGATTTATGACTTTGGGAGAGTTGATCTCACTCCCAATGGAATATTGAGATCAGATTACGATGAATGTGAATGCAACTGAGCTGAGAAAGTAGAAACTGCATGATTAAGATTTATATTTCAGCATTTCATTTCATGATTGTTTCACTTATTTAGCATTAGGCTAATAAATGAGTTTTGTGATGTAGGTGAAGAAAAGACAGCAGTGTGTGTTCTCTGAGTTTGTTGAGAGCTAGGCAGGTTGGAGGGGTGCATTCATGCATCGAACTGGCAGCTGACGGGGCGGTTTAACTGATGTCAGTAGTTGTGAAGGTTTAGTTGACAATGTTTCAATTTAAGTACGTTGAGTTTTTATGATAGTAGTAGTTTTAATGTTTTTAGAATACATCTTGAGGCTTTTCTGTTAATGATACTCTGTCAGTTTAATAGTGGTTTTACCATATTTAAAAGTAATGCACTGATTTAAATAGTTTTGAATGGTTTTTAGTAAAACGTTCATGTTCTACTGGTAGTAGGAGTTTTCTTGTTAGAGTGGAATTGTTGCTATGCTGTTTTCGTCGAGTATTTTTGATAAATCGATAGATGATGTCTATCGGCAGACGTAGAGTTGTTAGTCTGTTGTCATCGGATGATGTCTTCAGTAAAAGCCATCAGATGATGTCTTCAGTAAAAGCCATCGGATGATGTCTTCAAATAAAGCCATCGGATGATGTCTTCAATAAAAGTCATCGGAAGATGTCTTCAGTAGAAGTTTTGTCGTTTAGTGATCGGCAGATGTCGGGTATTAAACCTATCGGATGATGTAGTAGAAGTTTTTTCATTTAGTGATCGGTGTACACAGTTTGTTCTTTTGGAAGACGTGAGTAAAAGATTTGTCGTCTTGTGATCGGCAGAGGTTGGATGAACGATTCATCCGGCTGACGTCATCGGTAGATGTGGGTAGCAAAACTTGTCGTTTTGCGATCGGCAGAGGTTGGATGAACGATTCATCCGGCAGACGTCATCAGTGGAAACCTTCGGTTTATTTTTGCCCTTTTGTTGACTTCGTTCAGCGGATGATGTGTTTGACTTTTATGAACTTTAAGTATTTCACGCGTAAGCCTTCGTCTCTTCCAGCCGAATTCTTTTCTTAATATTTTTAACTGAATATTCGAACACTGTTTTATAGTTTTGCTTAACTTCGCTTTGCTCAAAGATTTTCTGCTGCAAGTTTTTGTGTTTTTAGCAAACGTTCAAATTTGACTTTCGAGCGAAGTTTTAAATTTGGTCCGAAATTTTCTAGTTATGTTCGGGTTTATGAGTAACGAACCGGGTTTATAAAACTCGGGGCGTTACAAGAGGAGAGGCGAGGCGACCAGGAGAGGCGATTCTGAAGAAAGAGCCGAGCGCGAATCCGAAGACAGAGGCGAGCTCGAACGGAAATCGAACAGGGAGCACAGGCTTCGAGATCGGGGTCGGGCGTTTGCCTTTGGGGTCAGGGTAGGGGTTTGTGAGTAGGAACGTCGAGAATCGGGGTTGGGGTCGCAGGTCGGGTGTTCGCACTTCGCAAGTCAGCCGTCGGGACTCAAGGTCGTGGTTCGCCTTAGGGTCGGGATTCTGAAAGTTGGAAAGGAGAAGATTGAATCGAAGACTGAAGACCAAGAAGAGGGATGGGCCGATGGGGTTTTTAAAAAGAAAATAGTGTGTTTTTTTTAACCTCGGTCCGATTTGGGTATTTTGGGAATTTGGGCCATAGACCAAAGACCGGACCGAGAACTGGTGGTCTTGAGAGGTGTGGACCGAGGACCGGACCGTTAGAGGTGGGACCAAAACCCGTGGTCCGATCCAGTTCTCGGTCCTCGGTCCGGTCCTGCCCACACCTAATTATTATTTTTTTTTTATGAAAAAAAAAAACTTACAACCAGAAGTATTTCTTCACATGACACAGAGGCCTAGGGCAGACCTCAGTTATTCAAATCTTACATCATCTAAAGCCTTGGTGAAGATGTCGGCAATTTGTTTTTCGGTCACCATGTGTTCTAAAGTAATAATTTTGTCTTCCACTAGATATCAGATGAAATGATGTCGGATCTCAAATTCCCCAGTCATTTGAGCAACGAATTCATCCACCATCACTTGTGACACCGAGCCAAACACTATGTTATCAACATAAATTTGGACGAGTAAAAACTGATTTTTTTCTCGGCGAATGAAAAAGGTTTTATCTACTCCCCCTCACTCATATCCCTTGTTTAACAAGTATTCCGTAAGTCTTTCATACCACGCTCAAGGGCCTTGCTTGAGCCCGTACAACGCTTTCTTCAACTTGTAGACGTATTCGGATGATGAGCGTCTTCAAAATCCTTGGTTGAGCAAAATACATTTCTTCATTAAGAAGGCCATTGAGGAAAGCACTTTTCACATCTATTGGATATAGCTTTAACCGCATCACACAAGCAATGGCTAACAAAAGACCAATGGACTCAAGACGAGCAACCGGTGCAAATGTCTCATCAAAGTCAACACCATCAATTTGTGAGTACCCTTGAGCAACCAACCGAGCCTTGTTACGAGTGATGTTTCCATGCTCATCGCTCTTGTTCTTGTATATCCACTTGGTACCAATGACATTCACATCGGGAGAACACGGCACTAAATCCCAAACTTGATTCCATGTGAATTGACCAAGTTCCTCTTGCATAGCACCAATCCAATGCTCATCTAGTAAGGTTTCTTTCACATTTTTGGGCTCGATAGTCGAAGTGAAACACGCTATTTGGATCATTTCACGATAGTTCACTCTCAGTTTGTCACTGGTTCGATTACCATCATTCAGACCTCTAATAACTTCATCTGCAGGATGATTCTTCTGGACACATGTGGATGGTTTCATATTATCCGGGATGATTTCCTTCTCTTTATTAATTATGGCAACTTGATCTGAGACACCACCTATGACACTGATGGGAACACTGGAGCTTTCTTCACTTGGAATCTGGGTCACATCTTCTTTAAAAGTATTGGTTGTTTCCAGGGAATCGTCCACTTGAACATTCACAGATTCTATGACATTTTGAGTTCTTTTGTTGTAGACTCGATAGGCACGGCTATTGATGACATAGCCCAAGAAAATAGCTTCATCACTCTTGAGATCTAGCTTCCCCCTATGTTCCCTATCGTTTAACACATAGCACGTACTAGCGAAAGGATGAAAATATTTAAGATTTGGAATTTTACCTTTCCACATCTCATAGGGTGTCATTGTATTTCCTCCACGGAGATACACCTTATTTATAGTGTAGCATACAGTGTTCATGGCTTCAGCCCAGAATCTCTGTGGAACATTTTTCTTGTGTAACATTATGTGAGACATCTCTTCTATAGTTTGATTCTTTCTCTCAACGACCCCATTTTGCTGTGGAGTTTTAGGTGCAGAGAATTCGTGAGCTATCTTAAGTTGATTACAGAAGTCCTAGAATTCTGATTTTTCAAACTCTCTCCCATGATCAATGTAAATAATCTTTACGATGACATAATTCTTCTCACGTTGGAGCCGAATACACAAGGATTTGAAGGCTTTGAAAGCATCGGATTTTTCTCTAAGAAACTCCACCCATGTATATCATGAGAAATCATCAACAGTTACATAAGCATACCGTTTTCCTACAATACTTTCTAGATGCATTTGACTCATTAGATCCATGTGAAGCAGCTCAAGCACATAAGTAGTTTCTAGTGTCTGAGACTTCGGGGTGTGACACCTTGATTTGCTTCCCAATTTGACATGGTCCACACACCCTATCTTCATCAAAATTCATCATTGGAATCCCATGGACAGCTCCCTTGGAAACAATCTTTTTCAGCATCCTAACATTGACATGTCCCAACTTTCGATACCATAGGATAGAGTCTTCCATACTTGAACGAAAATAGGTAGTTGAGGAGGAAATGAGATAGCAATTGTCAAAAGATCTCACTCTTTCTATGATGCACTTGTTGTCTTGATCGGACACCACACACTTTCCAAATGCACATTCAAATCTTGATTGCACAACTGACTAATACTAATCAGATTCGCCTTAGACCATTCACCAAAAGTACATTATTCAACTTTGTTAGCCCTGGAACATTTAGCATTCCTTTTTCAATGACTCGAGCTGTAACACCGTTGCCAAATGTCACTTTTCCCATACCACTGGATACGATGTTCTTTAAAAACTTCTCTTCACTGGTCATGTGCCTAGAGCACCCGCTATCAAAGTATCACGCATCAGTTGTAGTGGCCTTTAGAGAAATATGTTTGACATTGCACTTCAAGTTGTACCTCTTCACCTATTTTTGTTGAGCAAATCTATGAGAAGAAAAGTCTCTAGTAGTACCTTGTCTTAAGTCAACAAGATAGGTAAAATATCTAGGACGAATATGACCACGACGATTGCAATAGTGACAAATAGAAATAAATTTGTTACCTTTACCACATTGAGCAAAATAAGAATTACAAGGATTTGACTTTTTCTCATTTTTTGCAGTATTCATCACAACTTGCTTCCCTTTGTAATCACCACTCTTCACTAACACTGTTTGTGACATCGAGCTTTCTCCTTTGTAACCCAACCCAGAATGATCATCATTGGGTTTTAGCCTTTTTAGAATATCATCCAGCTTAGAGGAACCCGAATTCAACATTTTGACATTTTTCTTCATGTGATTTAGCTCGATGGATAGATCCTTTACTTCGCCCAGACTCGTTCTCAATTTGGCTTCCAACTCTGCAACAGAGTTTTGAAGATTAATCTTCTCATCTCTCAAGCCTCCAATCTGAATGTGTAGATGCTAATTCACTCTAACAAGTTCGATCCATTTCTCATGAAGAGTCTTGTATTCACCGATGAGGTCTTCTTCTGTGACTTCCTCTTCATCCTCATCACTACATGTCGATATATTTTATGTGATACCACGTGTAACACCAACATTATCTGTGTGTTCAACTTTAGCAACAAGAGCCACATGGTTGTTTTAGAATTCCTCTTCTTTTAACCGACCCATCCTCACTCCAAGTTGAGTTGAGGGAGTTCTTCTTCTTCTTCAAAGTATTAGCACATTCCGCCTGAATATGCCCAAAGTCATCACATTCTCTGAACTGAATTCCTCTGCTCTTGAAGGGTTGATCAGAAGCATGATTTTCTTCCCTGTACTTCTTATTACTTGAAGAACCATTCTTGGTGTTGTTGACGCTAAGCTTGACACCTCGATTATTTCTGCCAAATCTCTTTGTAACTCTGCTAAAATTCTTAGATAGCAATGCTAGAGATTCCTCAAAATCATCTTCATCGTGATCATTTAACTTATGTACCTCTGCTTTTAGAGCCACTTCTTTCACCTTCTTTGCTTTTGTATTCACTCTTAGATTCATCTCAAATGTTCTAAGAGAGCCCATCAGTTCTTCAAGCTTCATTTTGGAGACATCTTTGGCTTCTTCAATAGTAGTGACTTTATAAGCAAATCGTTGAGGCAGAGATGGAAGAGTTTTCCTTACCAGTCTTTCTTCAGAAAAAATCTCACCAAGAGCAAACGCCTCATTTGCGATGTCACAGAGTTTTGCATTGAACTCGGCAATACTCTCGTCTTCATGCATTTTTAAATTCTCAAATCTTGTAGTTGGCATCTGCATCTTTGATAACTTCACAGCCGACGTTCCTTCATAAGTGATTTGAAGGATTTTTCATGCATTTTTTGCTAACTCACACATGGAAATAAGTCTAAACTGAATAGGGTTAACGTCATTGAAAATAGCATAAAGAGCCTTTGAATTAGTATTTGTCAATGCATTTTCAGTAACGGACCAACTTTCTTCAGGCTTGAGGAATATGACACCATCTTCATCAGTAACCAACGGAGGGTCCCATCCAATCAAAATAGATTTCCAAGCCCTCTCATCGATAGCTTTGATGAAAGCTCTCATTTTGACCTTCCAATAAGCATAATTGTCGCCATCCAATAAAGGTGAACGCATTGTTAAACCTCCTTCTTTCATAGAGTCCATTGCACCAAAACCAAAATCAAATCTTGTGGATCCCGCTTAAGAAACATAAACGACCCGCTCTGATATCAAATAAAAGATCAAGGTTAGATACGCGGTGTCCTAGTGGGTTGGAACACAAGGTGAGACATCAATAATAAAAATGATAATGGACAATATAAAAATGCAGAAAGTAAAAAGACAGGAGGATGGTAACGCAGTTCAGCAATTTCCTACGTCTGTGGGGCCACGCCCAGATATAAAAATAATTCATAGAGTTTACAAAGTTACAAGATAGCCGGTCTAACACAAAGTATGCCTCCTTCTTTTCTTTGTCACTGTCTCTTCCTAACTTTTTCAGTGAATCTGTTTTTGCGAGCTTCCCTCGTCTTGAGATCGATCCTTCCCGAAATCTAAACGTGACAAGATCCCCCTTATCGATGATGACTTCTCCTGAAATCCGTGTATGACAAGATCTCTTTACCCACGATCAGAACTTCTCTTGAGTTCCAAGTAGTCTTCCCCCGAGACTGAGCTTAAATGAATATCTCAAGGAAAGCACCTTTGACATCGTCGGTGACACTCACCGTTGTCTTCAGATGCAATCAATCAACACACTCAAAATATAATAAAATCCAACCAAGAATAAAGTATGTATATAGTCTTTTACAGACCGAATGAACCACGCACCCACACGCAAAAGCGTGAGTGAGCAATGAATAACGGCTTGTGGCATAAGTAATTGTGACAAGAATGAATAATCCGCACATGAACTGTGAACTAAGAATGCATAATATAATGCTCATCAAATCTTTCTATTTTTTTTATCTCAGATATTTTATCCTAAATTGATCGCACAGAAATAGGAAACCGAATGCCACAAAATCCGGATCTGTGACACTGGCTACAGCATAATGGAAAGTCTGAGCAACGAATCTCATAGTTGTTGTGATCTCGTATCTCGCCATAATCTAACTTAACAAAAACCACAAACTTTAAATCAATCTTTCAAAAATAATAGATAATTTCTTAATCTCTAAGAAACAACCTACCAAATATGAGTTCGCTGATTATTGGAATAAAGTGCAAACTTCCTTAATAGACAATTGCCAAAAAATCAATGTCAATCAATATTTAGCATTTATAACTACTTTGTTCTTTAACATATATTCTCCCATCAATTACTCCAAAGATGATTGTTCACTTTGAATCAGACTATTTTTGATGAAACATTGCTTGTTGTGGGAAATTTTTGATTTGTTGAGAGAATTCTGGTGAATATGAGGATCCAATTAGTGGAGCAGATGGGTACTCTTGACGTGTTTGAAAATTCCACTGAAAATTAGAATTTTGATCCCACCCTAGGTTGTACGAGTTGAAGCGGCAATTATTGTTTTGATCGAAATCACCAACATAGTATGTCGACTCTGGATTTGATGCACAATGCTCATATCAATGTGCCTCTCCACGAAACATAGAAATGTTGACTAATCTGAATAACATTGAACTTGGTAAAATGAAATGGTTCAATAATTGAAAAATTAGATTATTCAGGAATACACATTGAATGCTAAGATTAAGAATAAAGATTGGAATATAAATCTCATCGATCTCATAAGTAGTCGGAGATGTAAGGATTGATACATAGAATAAGTTTTTATTTGATTGATAATCATATAAAGCGGAAGATATTTTAGCCATTTGCATCAAGCACAAACTTCCTTCTTGCATGCGTGCTCCTCCAGAAGCACACACTAAAATAAGAGGTAAACATTGATTGGTAGCATACTCGATCAAACAGGTGATTTTCTCGCCTACTACAGATCCCATACTACCCCCCATAAACTGAAAATCCATTGACCTGTGTCTGTTTGAACAGCTTCAGTCAATCAAATAAAAACTTATTTGGCAATTGTCTATTAAGGAATATCGATTAATTGACCTGTGCCTGTTTGAACAGCTTCAGTCAATCCTGTCTTTCTTTGATAAGAATCAATACGATCTTTTTAAGGTTCCTCTTCCGAATGAAATTCAATGAGATCTAGAGAGACCATGTCTTCATCCATAGGAGCCCAAGTACCCGGATCAATCGAAAGGTCGATTCTATCTGAACTACTCATTTTCTAAAATAATTGGTGCACTCTGTCCATATCTCATGTTCATCAAATTAATCTCATTGGCAAGTGACGAAACTTGAATTGTTTAGCCCCTCATAATTGAATCAAGTTCATGACTACTAGCAATTTGCTGACTTAAATTCAATCTCTTGGATGACCATTGATAATATGCCGTAATTGTTCCACTTTGAAGTACCTGAAAAAGAAACAAAGAAAAATATCAATTTTGTTTTTGAAAATTTTTCACAAAGATAAGAAATTTTGGTCAAATTATCCCCGACAACGACGCCAAAAACTTGTTGTGCAAAATCGTTATACTACGTAAGTAGACGTGTCACAATCAAGTAATAAATGATAAATAAAAGTTCATCCCACGAGGATAAAATTATTAAAATTTAAATCAATGTAAATCAAATTCAATTGACTATGATGGAAAACCAGATAAGATGAATTAAGTATAAATTAAACAACTATATCAAAGTACAAACAAATCAGATAAGAAAATCAAGAGATAAAAACATGGCTTAGATTCGATTTCCTCGTATACAAAATTTATTACTGATGCTATAAAAATATTGTAGTAAACAAATTAGATAACTTAGAATATTTTTTCATAAATCAAGCATTGTCATAGTTATTTTTTAACCAAACCCAAACTTCAAGGGTTAAAATAATTTTAACCTTTGAAAATAATCTTCCTTCCTAAGATTTTCTCTTTTCTTATCCAATCAAAATATTTAATTTAGATTAGATCTTTTTTTTTTCTTCCAAAATCTTGCTGTCTTCTTATTTTTCTCTCTATCTAAAATCTTTCTTTTATAACTTCCAGCTTTCAAATATTTTATTTCTTGAAATATGATTGTATCATTAACAATCTACAAAAAATACCAATTTTGAATAAATATTTCCTTAAAAGAATAAAAAAATATTATTTTATGCAAATCTGATGCTACAGGTGATATTATAGTATTATGTAACAAAATATAATCGAGGAATTACTCATATACTTCTCTATAGGAAGCTAATGACGAATCAAAATCTGAAAACCTCTCTAAAGTTGTTTATTCTGTTTTGTAAATTAAGAGTTTACATTTCGTTTTTAGCAATCAAGAAGCGGATAGGGAAAGATATTGATGAACTGGGAAAGATTACACGTACTGTGAAAACAAAGCTGGAAGCAATAAACAAAGAAGTAATGTACTTGAGTTGTCTTCTTTATCTTTCTCATTCTTAAGAGCTGTTACTAATCGAATTTCGCTGGCTCCTCTCCAGAATATAGGCAATAGAGAGATGCCCGGATGTGAAAAGGGGACAGCTGTTGATCGGTCGAGAATGAACGTGACAAAGTTAGTGTACAAACATTAGCCTTGCCAACTTATTTCGAATGAAAATGTAATTGGTGAAGTTTTATTTTCTAAATTGCTGTGCTTTGACAGAGAATTTAAGGAGATAATAATTGAGTTATAATGCAATAATGTTATACAATACATGTAAATCACGATTGGCCTAGTAAGAATTTGAGTAGAGAGAGAATTACTCTCTAAATGACCTAAAATCAACGCAATCCAAGATATTTTCTTAGAAAGTCCAACGTAACATTAAAAGCAAGAATAGTTAGCGATTCAACCACAAAATATCACTCGAGGTTCAAATTCATTAGAAGCTAGATCATTAACAATTCAACCACAAAACACCACTCAAATTCTCCAAATTTTTTGGCATTGTTTAAAAACGATGTGCATGTAGAAATTGATGAAATACAAATTTCCAAAAATGCCCCCACAAATAGAAAAAAATTACTCAACCACCATACCCTATTAACATCATACAATGGTAGTAGGTAGATGATTATCAATCATATGGGCTAACATTGATTTGATATACTTTATTGTATTGTAATAGGAACTATTTAGAAGTCCTATGGTCTTTGTCAATCGGGCATGGCCCATGATATACCACGTGACATTTATTAATTTAATGCGTGACACATTATTTTCTTCTTTCATTTACTCTTATACCCATACAAAAGCATTGAAATTACATGAATCTTAGTCATAGATTCTCTAAAATAATATCTAAGAATAAGGATCATTTCAAAACATAAAACATATCTGATTCACAAGATAACATCCAAACTAATTTTTATTTCAAACCGTTCGTAAATTCCGAGCAAGTTTTATCCACGCATCATTTTTCATACAATAAATTATAAATGGCTAAAATGTAAACGATGTATAAAGAGATAACTTTAAGATTGTAAAACCCCGATCTACATCTTTACATAATCATGGCCCCAATAGGAAAAGCTTACGAGATGAATTAAACATAGAATATATAAAGAATGAACGATTTGCAAAAGAGATTAAAAATAGTCAACGAATCACGATAACCTATCACGTGGGATTGGATCATAAAAATGCAAAATTATTTAATAATTATATAAAAAAATGGGCCCTAGTGTTTATCCCAATTTATTCTAACATGTGGGCAGCTATGATATTTGTTTATTATTATTATTATTCATACTCCAATCTAATTTAACACGATAATCACCTTCTTTGTCCTAAATGTATACGATGTCAGAGTAATAATAAGTGACTAACATTATAATAATCAAGAATGTCGTGACATTTAATTAATCTATGGTTACCACATCCTATTACCAATCCTTCACAAGTTGGATTTTTGTATAAAAATTACGTGCATAAATACGGCACAACAACCATGACTTGTTTCAGGGATAGTTTAACATGGAGATTAAATCAAGTCACGTTTAGTCATTTTAATAATTGGAGTGGCTTTGATTTTGTCTATTTGACATGTGATAATGGTTGGTTATTTAATTTAATAATCAATTACAACTTTGATACTTCACGTGATTAAATTAATTATAATGATTTTTAGATTCAAAGGCACATGTGTCACGGGATCCTAGAATGAATTTAGAGAATAATATGTTTTTTTAAATTAGTAGTAGCGTAATAACGACAAGACGTTTTAATATGTTATTCAGATATTTTTTTATTAGAATTTAAAATTCATTAAATGCTTTTAAATTAATGAATTTTAAATTACAATATCATCTAAACATCATTGTTTCGCTTTAAAGGCGATAGACAAATCAACTAACTCCAACCCACCTTTCAAATATCATCATTTGAAAGGTGGGTTGGAGTTAGTTGATTTGGTTTAATCTAACATTTATTTTGAGAGCGCATGATTAATGTGAAAAGTGCTATTCTAAAGATAGAGATATAGTAAAAATTATGATATTCGTATAGTTGTTACAAGATGTTATAGTTAAGTGAAAAGGTTAAATGAAGTACGAGTAAAACCATTCGAAAATATCGTCACCAACAACGGCTTTGTCTTTTAGAAAATTGAAGAAAGTATCGAGAATATTGAAACTAAAGCCATACGATACGATCCTTCAAACTAAAATGAAGTTTTTTGTTTAGAAAATTAAGAGGTTCTTGTGTGACTTACTGATCGAGTTTCTTAAACATATAAATCATATTCGCTTTTTGTAGACTTTAGTTCTTTGATACACTTAATATTAATCTTAACATATTTACCATGAATATAAAAGAAACATATGATGAATCAAGCATAAGGTAAAATATGTTTTTTTTGTTGTATTTTAATACTTATTTCAATTAAGTCCTTGTAATATTAATTTTCTTATTAAAGTTCTCATGCTTTCAATTTCACTTCTAAGTAGATCTCAATTAATTTATAAATTTAACAAAAGAAAGGTGCCAAATAAATTATTTTAACTATGTCATAGTTGTAGGATCGATATTAACCCTAGTAGGGGGTGAATTAGGTTTAACAACTTTTTTGTGTGATTAAAATTATTTTTGTTTACAAACTCAAATTATACATTTTTTCTTTTACTTAAATGTTTATTCTAATATGCAAGCAATGACAATAAAATGAGACAGCGAAAAGATAGTACAAACAAATTGTTAATGTGGTTCGACCAAACTGCCTACTTATGTGCTTCAAGACTTTTATTGAAGATTCTTTTCTCTATAACCCTTACGGTTAAAGTAATTGAGCTTTTGAGTGTCAATCAAACCTTTAAAATTATTTCAAGGCATCACATTTCTTCTAGATTGATGTTTCAAGTGTCAATCAAACATTTTCTTTTATTGATTTTGCGCGTGTCAATTGAAGCTTTACCTAATTTTCAAGAGTGCCACCTTTTTGTTTCCACAATAAATGAGAGGTGTAAAAGTTTAAAGACAAACATGATCTAACTCTCTGAAGATGAAGATTTTCAAGTTTAGAAATAGGAGAGTTCAAATTTCGCTCAAAATTGAAGACATGGATATCATCAAGTGAATGGGCAGCATTTCAGTGTAGATGTTGTGAAAAATTAGTTCGCAAGTGTACGAGTCGCAACAAGTTATATAGTGATAAAGAGAGTGTCGAACCCACGAGGACTTGTAATTAATAATCGAAATAACTAATTTTAATTCTAAATTGAATACACGTTGTATGATTTTCAAGGATTGAAATTAAAATAACAAAAACTAAAATAACTAAAATAAACTAAGATAAAATATTGCAACAAATAAAATAGGATTAAATCAAATTGATAAAAGCCTAGGTACTACGATTTCACCTAGACAATATTTATTTCCAATCCTTCGCAATTATATTCATAAATATTCTTCTTATGTTGATGATCGATTTCACTAAATTCTAATACAATCTCTCTCGAGCATTACGTAGTTTATCTGATTAATGGGTTATCACTTCTCAGTCTCAAATCCTACATTAATCAAATACAAATAAACCAAGAAATAACAGTGATCACACGAATACCGTAACTATCTCTAGCCTACGTATATTCATGACATTAATTTCAGTGCTCGGATATTTATCACCTCTCGGTCTCAAAACATCCTAAACATCAAGTAAAGATTGGCCAGAAATTTACAGACTTTAAGAACAGAAATTAAATGCGCCAACAATATTGAAAAAAATACTTATAAAATATAATTAAACGAAGAAATATAAAATAAACATAGTCTGGCTACATCGTAGCCCTAGAAGAAAGAGTTTAGTTCATGCTAAAAGAAAAATAAACAATAATATCGAAGTAATGCATGATTAAATAGTAGAAATAAAAAGGAAGAATAAACTATGATAATAGCTGATCGCCTCCAGAATCGCTTCTCTGCCGAAAGCTCTCCTTCTGCTGCTCTCTGTCGCCGCCTAGTCGAATCCAAAATTGCCGAACGCCAGAATACCTTCTCTCTGTTTTCTTTAGGTTTTTATTTTCTTCTTTTCAACTAATCAATGGTTCAGATTCGAAGACTTTTTGCTTTGACGGTCCAGATTAGAAGCAGCCGCCTTCCAAAAATTGAATTCATATGTGGCGATCGATCGCCAGAAATGTGGTGATAAATCGCCTCTTCTGTTTTTGTCTCGATCACCATCACTCGATCACCAGTCATCGATCGCGTCAGATTTCATTCTCTCGTGGCGATCGATCGCTTGAAGGTGGCGATCGATCGCCACCTTCTCTGTTTTCTTGCACTCCACTTCTCATTATTCCGTGTTTGTGACGATCGGTCGCTGGTATGTGGCGACTGATCGCCATCTCTTCTGTTCCTTTCTCTTGTTTTAACTAAAATTTTGCCTTTCTTTTTGTATTTCTTTTCTTTTTTTGCTTCTCTTCTTTTGCTTCAACTTTTACGAGTTCTCTTTTTTCTTCCTGTTCTAATTAAAATTCTGCACACTTGCACAAAATATATCAAATTTCTTCAAATACTTGAGAAAAACTTATCAAATCAAGTATAAAAAGTATAAATAAGTGTGTAAAATACACACTTATCAGTAGATACTCTTCGTTAGTTGCACAATGAAATGAACTTTTATTTATAGAGTCTTACAGAAATTTCAAGCATCGATCACCTTCTATTATTCATCCTAGCATCTGCAATATATCTATTAGATACATTAATTAGGCGATGAGCTTCTGCATGTAATTTATTGGACTTCTTCTCTAAAAATGGTGCGTATTTCATGACCAGGCATCTGCATGAAACTTCAATTTGAATTTATTCTCTGTGACTGGACTTCTGCTAGGCTCTCTGGTGTCTTCCGAGGGTGTTTGCACATCTCTTTGGGGATCCACAAATTGAACTTCGAGAAACACTGTAACGACCCATTTCGAGATCCCTCCCAAGTTAGCAAGACGCGTTTTGGAGCACGATTGGCAACGGATCCCATAAGAACTCCGAAGTTAAAAGTGCTTCGGCAAGAGCAATTTCAGGTTGGGTGACCTTCCGGGAAGTTCTCGCCAAACAAAGCCATGAAGGGAGGATATTGGGTTATGGCCCAATCCCCAGAGCGGACAATATCTTGCTGGGGAAATGGGTCGTTACAAATGGTATCAGAGCCTGTACCCAACCGGAAATGTGGCCAACGAGGACGTTGGGCCCCCGAGGGGGGTGATTGTGATGACCCGAATGTGCAAGTATGTGTACGATGGCTGCACGAACCGGAACCCGGATGGCGGTACGTCCGCACGGGTGAACCGGAAGGTGACAGGTCGTAAAAAGGGGGGTCGTCACAATCTCACATCGCTTGGAGAAGTATATGGAAATGAAACATATGTAAGAGATCCCTCCCAAGTTAGCAAGACGCGTTTTGGAGCACGATTGGCAACGGATCCCATAAGAACTCCAAAGTTAAAAGTGCTTCGGCAAGAGCAATTCCAAGTTGGGTGACCTTCCGGGAAGTTCTCGCCAAACAAAGCCGTGAGGGAGGATATTGGGCTGCGGCCCAATCCCCAGAGCGGACAATATCTTGCTGGGAAAAGGGGTCGTTACAAATGGTATCAGAGCCTGTACCCAACCGGAAATGTGGCCAACGATGATGTTGGGCCCCCGAGGGGGGGTGATTGTGATGACCCGGATGTGTAAGTATGGTACGATGGCTGCACGAACCGGAACCCGGATGGCGGTACGTCCGCGCGGGCAAACTGGAAGGTGACGGGTCGTTAAAAGGGGGTCGTCACAATCCCACATCGCTTGGGGAAGTATATGAAAATGAAACATATGTAAGAGATCCCTCCCAACATAGCAAGACGCGTTTTGGAGCACAATTGGTAATGGATCTCATAAGAATTCTGAAGTTAAAAGTGCTTCGGCGAGAGCAATTCCAGGTTGGGTGACCTTCCGGGAAGTTCTCGATGATGTTGGGCCCCCGAGGGGGGGGTGATTGTGATGACCCGGATGTGTAAGTATGGTACGATGGCTGCACGAACCGGAACCCGGATGGCGGTACGTCCGCGCGGGCAAACTGGAAGGTGACGGGTCGTTAAAAGGGGGTCGTCACAATCCCACATCGCTTGGGGAAGTATATGAAAATGAAACATATGTAAAGAGACCCTCCCAACATAGCAAGACGCGTTTTGGAGCACAATTGGCAACGGATCCCATAAGAACTCCGAAGTTAAAAGTGCTTCGGCGAGAGCAATTCCAGGTTGGGTGACCTTCCGGGAAGTTCTCGTCAAACAAAGCCGTGAGGGGAGGATATTGGGCTGCGGCCCAATCCCCAGAGCGGATAATATCTTGCTAGAAAAAGGGGTCGTTACAAACACTGTTTCGAGACTGGGTTCTACAGATTTCTTTAAGCATCTGTTTCGGGGTCCGCACTTCTATTATCAAATGGTTTGATGTTTTAGAACAAGTTTTTGCAGATTCCACAAGGCATCCATTACGGGTGTTTACGGCCAAAATACCTCTCGGGATTGGGCATCTGCGAGTGTGATGATCTGAATGTGTACGTATGAGCACCATTACTGGGCAAACCTCGGGTTGCGGGACAAACCTCGAGACCTAAACTGAGTGTAGAAAAATCTCAAACTCGAGTATAGGCACGCAAATCCCGAGTACTAAAAAGGGGGTCGTCACAATCCCACATCGCTTGGGGTGGTATATGGAAATGAAACATATGTAAGGAAACTCTCTCAAGATAGTAAGACACGTTTTGGAGCACAATTGGTAATGGATCTCATAAGAATTCTGAAGTTAAAAGTGCTCCAGTGAGAGCAGTATCATGTTGGGCAACTGACTGGGAAGTCCTCATCATACAAATCTATAAGGGGAGGATATTAGGCTACGGTTCATGTAACACCCGAGAAATTCCTGTAACGCACATGTGTCTTAGGGTAGACAGTTAGAATAGTTTAATGAAGATGTTGAGAATGGATTTGGAATTAAGGTATGCAAAAAGGAGAAAAGGAGGTTTGACAATTCAAACCAATAAGTGGTGGAAAAGTCAAATGCAATTAAACCAATCAAATTTCAAATGATTTTAAGAATGGAAAATGGTGATTTAATATGGTTTTGGCGTTGGAAGACATAAGGGTGAGGAGAGGATGAAATGGTAATTTCAATTGGGAATTTAATGCATAAAAAGAAAAAGTCAAAAGGTGTTTTTGTTTTTCAACCAATAGAAATGTAACATGTAATGAAAATATGGAAGAGAAATTGGTGCAATAACAAGGCATTCACGTTGAAGGTTTTTGGGAGAGAAAAGTGTGGGTGGTTTTATAAATTTAGAAAGCTTGGAGGAGGAAAGTTAAAAGGTGAAAGAAAAGTTAGGTTAAAAAGATGAGTTTCCAATTTGTTTTTTCATCTTCATCGAGTTCTCTCCTTCTCCTCCATAGCCAACGACTCTCTTCCTCCTTTCTTCATTTCTTCAAGTGATTGCAAGGTAAATTTACATGGGTTTTAGTTTATGTGCTATGGGATGAAGTTTGGAAGAGTTTTTAGGGTGTTTTAGGTGGTTTTAGGGAGAGTTGGAAAACCCTAGGTTAGGGATTCCGAAAATTGAGTGTTGATGTTAGATTTCTTTCTTATTTGAGGGTTTAGTTGTTAAATGACTTGGTTTAGGTAGATTTGAGGGTTAGATTGAGGATTGGTGAAGTGTTCCACAAAAAGGGTTGAAGAACACTAAAGGGCCGATTCTGTCCTTGGGAATTTCGGGCTGGCCAAAGTGTTTTTTTGGTTAATTTGAGTGATTCAATGGATAGTAGACGTGTAGAGGTTTCCGAGTTGGGGTGGCACGTTGAAATCCGTTGAAAAACGAGGGAGTTATGACCTTAGATTGTATTGATAACCTATTAAGCTAAGTTCCATTATTTTAGGTCGTCGAACAAAGGAATCGATTGATAGTAGTGTGCAAGCGAAGGCAGGGCATCCAGGTAAGTAGTGGACGTGTGTTTGTTGCCTTCGGACCTACACCACAAAACGGTAGGATTTATTGTTTGTTAGTGTATTGTTAGTGTTTGAGATTGTTGCTTTGTTCTGATTTGGTTGCTTGAATGTTTGGTTAAGTATGGTTTTAAACGTTTGGTTGTGGTTAAGAGTGGTTTTAAATGTTTGGTTGTGATTAAGCATGTTTTGAATGTTTTGTGTTGGTTAAGCATTAGTGGCATATGCATGGTTTTGAAAGTGGTTTGTTGGCGGTGGCTCCTCGTCGCGAAGTAGTGTCTGAAATATGGCAAGCTTCGGGAGGTTTCCACAAAAGTTGTGCAGTGGCTCCTCGTCGCGAAGTAGTGTCTGAAATATGGCAAGCTTCGGGAGGTTTCCACAAAAGCAGTGTAGTGTCTCCTCGTCGCGAAGTAGTGTCTGAAATATGGCAAGCTTCGGGAGGTTTCCACAAAAGCTGTGCAGTGGCTCCTCGTCGCGAAGTAGTGTCTTAAATATGGCAAGCTTCGGGAGGTTTCCACAAAAGCTGTGCAGTGGCTCCTCGTCGCGAAGTAGTGTCTGAAATATGGCAAGCATCGGGAGGTTTCCACAAAAGCTGTGCAGTGGCTCCTCGTCGCGAAGTAGTGTCTGAAATATGGCAAGCTTCGGGAGGTTTCCACAAAAGCTGTGTAGTGGCTCCTCGTCGCGAAGTAGTGTCTGAAATATGGCAAGCTTCGGGAGGTTCTGCAAGACGTTGTGTAATAGTTGGTTAAAGTGTAAGGCACTTCGGTGCGGGCAACTAAGGCATCCTTTCGGGTGCGGGCAACTAGTATTGTGTGGTCGTGTTGTTGTGTTGTGTTGAGTCGGTTTGTTGAATTGCCTTGGAGTGTGGTGTTATGTTGTCGTGTTGGGTAATGTTGTGTTGCGTTGTAGTGCTGAGTGGTGTTGTGTTGTTATGTTCGGGTTGTGTGAGGTTGTGTGAGCATTGTACTTGTTTATATTTGTTATCCCTACTTGCTAAGCGTAAGCTTACGTGTATGTGTGTGTTCTGTGGTGTAGGTGACGACTGGAGTACAGGTGAGGGCCTAAGGAAAGCTAGGATTAGAGCGCAGTTGGTGACGTACAGGGCATGCCGGTGCAGGCAGTTGTCAGGGCATCTCGATCATGGTCTTCAGAGGGTTGTGAGTGATGATTATTATTTTGGTATTTTTGATATATCTAGTTGGTGACTGGGAGAATTGATACGTGTTGGCACATTGATTTTATAAAGGTTTTCGTAATGGATTTTTAAAGATTTTGAATTGTAGGGTTGTTGAGTAATGGTGGTGGTATTTTAAGGATTTAAACTATATATTCTCGGGTTTTAAATCGCAGGTTTTGGTTTATCGGATTTTAAGCGTTATGTCATCCGTTTTGATTTTAAAACAAACGACGTCGGGTTTAAGTTAGCTATTTTTATTAATATCCGTTTTAAGTCGGTTTTCAAAAATATTTATGGGATTGGAAAAGTCAAGTGTCGGGGGAGTATCGTTAAAGTTTCGGGATTTTTAAAGGTGGCGGGCTCGTAGAAATGTGTAGAAAGGTTGGGAAAGTCGAGGAGAGTCGAAACGGGGTGTTTTGGGACGTTTTTGGTCGAAAATACCCGAGTCGGCCCGACCGATCTGGCATGGGTCACGATCGATCGCGGCCGGGGTCAATTTTGGTGAAAATAGCCCGAGCGGGCCCGATCGATCGGGTACAAAACGCGACCGATCGCGGTTGGCACCTGCGGGGCGCGCAGCGCGCAGGTGCGCGCACACAGCGCGCGCGCCCAGCGGCCCTTTGAGGCCAATTTTCGTTTTTTTGTTTTTTTTTCCCGACTCCTACAATGTTTTGACCCGATATTTTTCCGACATATTTTAAACGTATTTTGGCATGTTTTCCAACAAAAATTGAGGGTTCGAAAAACCCGAAAACCGAGTCGAAAAAAAAAATTTACAAAAATCATTTAAAAATCGTTTTAAATGCGGGGTTAGCTAGCAAAGTGACGCACCGAGCCGGGGAGGATTCAGGGGCGTTACAGTTCAATCCCCAAAGCAGACAATATCTTACTGGAAAAAATGATCGTTATAAATGGTATCAAAGCCTGTACCCAATCAGAAATGTAGTCAACGAGGACGTTGGGCCCCCGAGGGGGTGATTGTGATGATCCAAATGTGTACGTATGTATGAGCACAACTGCAGGACAAACCTCAGGTTGCGGGGAAAACCTCTGGACCTAAGCCGAGTGTAGAAAAATCTCAGACTCGAGTACAGGCAGATCCTGTGTTGTAAAAAGGGGGTCGTCATAATCCCACATCGTTTGGGGTGATATATATAAATGAAATATATATAAGGAAACCCTCCCAAGATAGTAAGATGCGTTTTGGAGCACAATTGGCAATGGATCCCATAAAAACTTTGAAATTAAAAGTGCTCTGGTGAGAACAGTACCATGTTGGGTGACCGACTGGGAAGTTTTCGTCATACAAATCCGTGATGAGAGAATATTGGGCTATGCCCCAATCCACAGAGCGGACAATATCTTACTGAAAAAATGAGTCGTTATAGCGAGTTCTTTCATTCTACATATGCTTCGAAACTGGGCGTCTACAAGTTCTTCTATTCTACATATTGCTCTGAACTGTGTGTCTGCACTTGCTAAGGAGGTCATGATCGAGCTAGAGGAGGTCATGATCGAGCTAGAGGAGGTCATGATCGAGCTAGAGGAGGTCATGATCGAGCTAGAGGAGGTCATGATCGAGCTAGAGGAGGTCATGATCGAGCTAGAGGAGGTCATGATCGAGCTAGAGGAGGTCATGATCGAGCTAGAGGAGGTCATGATCGAGCTAGAGGAGGTCATGATCGAGCTAGAGGAGGTCATGATCGAGCTAGAGGAGGTCATGATCGAGCTAGAGGAGGTCATGATCGAGCTAGAGGAGGTCATGATCGAGCTAGAGGAGGTCATGATCGAGCTAGAGGAGGTCATGATCGAGCTAGAGGAGGTCATGATCGAGCTAGAGGAGGTCATGATCGAGCTAGAGGAGGTCATGATCGAGCTAGAGGAGGTCATGATCGAGCTAGAGGAGGTCATGATCGAGCTAGAGGAGGTCATGATCGAGCTAGAGGAGGTCATGATCGAGCTAGAGGAGGTCATGATCGAGCTAGTGATGTCCAATGTGTACGTATGTATGAGCACAACTGCAGGACAAACCTCAGGTTGCGGGGAAAACCTCTGGACCTAAGCGAGTGTAGAAAAATCTCAGACTCGAGTACAGGCAGATCCTGTGTTGTAAAAAGGGGGTCGTCATAATCCCACATCGTTTGGGGTGATATATATAAATGAAATATATATAAGGAAACCCTCCCAAGATAGTAAGATGCGTTTTGGAGCACAATTGGCAATGGATCCATAAAAACTTTGAAATTAAAAGTGCTCTGGTGAGAACAGTACCATGTTGGTGTGACCGACTGGGAAGTTTTCGTCATACAAATCCGTGATGATGATCGAGCTAGAGGAGGTCATGATCGACCAGCTCTGATATCAAGTTAGATCTTGTGAAAAATAGCGAGATTTCTCTATTCCATTTATTCTATTTATCGGAGAGTACAACACAACCTCATACTCATGAGACTCCATCGGACGGCTAGGAGTAAATAATAACATGATGAAACAATATATACACAAAGTTTTCCCCCCATATACACATCGGAAGTCATTTATTACGTAAGCTACAAACTTAATTTGAGTAAAAATGTTGGAATTAGTTTTCTTTTAAACTAAATAAAAATTTGATTTATTAATTTATTTAAAATGAGTTGAAATAAATAGCCATTTACTCAAACAACATATTTTAGCTGATGTAGCATAATATCAACATAGAACAAACCTTTTTGAGAGACTAAGAGTTTTGTCTCATCTAAACTAACATTAAAACCAAACAAACCAAAAACAACATGATGATTGAATTGATATTTATTACAACAGTATTTTATTTTAGATCTTGCAGTCTAAACTATTAATTAATTATTTTTTCAAATATGTTCAGAGAGTTTTCATTAGGCGTTCATTATATAGCTCTCTTAAAAATGATTAATCTTGCTGTAAAATTTATGGCTTTAATTTGACGATAATATTTTACTCGCGTCTAAAGTTTCCTAGTTTATGAATGCAAATGAAAAAATTTGAACTATGTAGCCAATCAAAAACCTCGAGTCCGAGACAATTTTGAAAACGTTAAGCGGGAAATTTTGCATTTTAGCATTCATTATGTAATTATTGGACAACTAGTTCGAACTGTATTATATGAAAAAGAAAAGTAAGAATAATGTTAAACGAGCACTTTAAGTAAAATAAAAAAAGCTATAAGTCCTCAACATAATATTTACAGCTAATAATGTTATTGTCAAAATTAGAGGCACAATATTATTGTATATGAAAACGTGTAAGAAAATAATCCAAAAAAAATCATTCATCCAAATTGCAGGCAGCTAAAGATTAGAAGAGCACGTAGTGATTTAAGTATTCTGGTCAAAGTAGAAACCACAGGTCCACAAGTGTAGCACAATTTTGGAAATTAGTGAAGTAGGAAATTTCAAATTTCGTGACACATTATTCCATCATTAGCCAACTTGGGTGAGATTTCAATGCCTAACTTGTGAAATAAAATATAATGAATAATGTTAAATATATATATATATATATATATATATATATATATATATATATATATATATATTTTTTTTTAATATAATGATTAATGTTCGTTTGTTTGATGCGTATAATGAATAATGTCAGTTTTATTGTCTGACGCATCGTCTATTCATTAACGAAGTACTTATAATACATAGTAAATAGTAAAAATACCGAATTATTTAATTTTAATAAATAAATAACATATGTACAACACATTAAAATATAATATTATGCGTAAAATTAGAATACAAATATACAATTCAAAAATGATAGATAAATGAATTACGATTATGCATATAATATGTTCAATGATAGAAGTTAAATTAGGTGACTAAATTGTCAAAACTAATAACTTAATATTATTGTTTTCACACTAAAATGTAATAACTTAAAAATTAGAGTCTACACCAAACATTACTCCTAAATATATTTTAATTTATGATCAATTGTTAAGACAATGATTATAATATTTTATAGAAAGTTGTCACAATTAGTAGCATTTATTTTCATAGTGAAGGAATGTACGAAGGCAATTAAAAAGAAAAGAATTCATCTAGAGGAACACATAATGATTGAAGTCAAACTATAAACCACCAGTCAACTGAAAAAACTTTGGCAATTAGTTAAGCACGAAATCTCGAGCATACGAAATCTTGATTTCGATATTACAATATAGTCTTATTATTAACATGTCATATGCTCGTTAATAGAGTAATTATGATTAATGATAAATTACACACTAATGAATGAACGACTGATAAATAGACAGACACGTTAGGGCCTAAATTATAACATTCATTTAGAAAATAACCAAATTTTATACAAAAATGTTGCAGTATGTTATCAATAATTGAGATAACGATTTTAATATTTGTAGTAAGGTGAAGTTAGGTAAGTAAATTGTCAAAATTAGACCCAGTAAATATAGAGTAATTTTATGTTCGATCTGTCAAACAATATTGTTTGACACGTAAACGTAAGTTAAAAAGAGAGAATTGGAAGTAAACAAGAAAGATTTTTTATTATTCAAACTAAATACAAGAACACATAAAGATTGGAAGTATCAAAATGACAGATTACAAATTCAAATACAGAAAGCAAAACAGATGATGATCGCACAATATGAATATGGCTTCAGGCAGAGCTTCGAAAGCCTTCCTGCAAGCATGACTTACTGAGCTTGATCTTAGAACTGGCATTAATGGCGGACTGATGAACAAACTAATCCATCATTTTTATTTTTAGCTAATACCCATTACTGAATCTTAAATACCCAACTCCCCTAAATTCAAAAAACTGGTTCTGGTTTTGTGGTTCTGCTTTCCATCATCGTTTTCTACATTCTTGATTTGGCAACCACTGCCGTCCCTGCTCCTCCCAGATCTGCAGCGCCTGATCTGGTCCATGATTCCTTGAACTGTTCTTCAGTCACTCCTGTAAAATAAACGAAGATCATTGATGAACAACTTAAAAAGAGAATGGCGATGGGTTTTGAATTGTGAGATGAGATTAGAGCAACTTGCCTTTGCCCATGGCGGCGGTGGAAGAAATACCTCCCTGCACAGTCTTAAGGTACCTGTCGAAGTAATTAGCGCCGGACCATTTCTGATGAGCGAGAGTGTCGACTCCATGGTTCCTCTCTTCTCTCTGAATCCTCTCCACATAAGCGAGCATTCCTCTCTTCGCGTAGTCCTTGGCGAAAGTGTCGACGACTAGGGCGTCGGCATGGAATCCGGCCAGCGTGATGAATTGCCAGCAGTATCCGAGCTTTCCGATCTGCGGGATGAACTCCTGCATCTGAAAATCGGTCATTCCCGATGCGTCCCAGTTGAACGACGGCGAGAGATTGTAGGCGAGCATTGCTTGTGGATAGACTGATTTCACTCCTTTGGAGAAAATGGTGCATTCGACGATGTCAGGGCTGGCGGTTTCCATCCAGAGTAGGTCGGCGAGAGGAGAGAACGCCCATCCTCGGACAATCGCCGCTGGGACAGAGCCTTGGAATCGGTAGAATCCTTCTCTTGTTCGAGGCAAATCCCAGTCCCAGAAGAGGTTTCTCACCCCTAATTGCTCTGCGATTTCGCGGCCTCGCTCGTTCGAGAGACATTTTTCGTAGGAGGAATGATTGTTCCATTCCTCCAACCTCCTCCTCTTCTCGATCTCCGGCACCCCAGTCATGGTCTTGATCGCGTCGGCGACACACTCCGAGAATGTCTTCAGTTGAGCTGTCGACAGCCATTTATCCTCCACTGCTTGAAGCTCCTCCCCTGTTTTACCAGCCGCCAGTGCTTCAGCCAAAAGCATCGCCAGTGGCTTCCCCTTCAGATTCTGGTTCGTCACTCCCATGATAAACTGATGATCTCTTGAATCTACATTCGACTGGATCAAATTGGCCCCGACTGCGTCAGTTCGAGCCACCAAAATCGTCTCCACGCCCATCACATCAAACTGTAACCTGGCGGCCACGAGGCGATCAATATGCTCGCTGACAGCGACAAGCACTTTTCCGGCCATGTGACCGCACTTTTTGGTCACCGAAGATTGATCCTCGATGTGAACTCCAGCCGCACCTCGCTCGGCAAAAAGCTTGCAGAGCTTCACTGTCGTGGTGGTTCCTCCGAACCCGGTGTCAGCATCGGCGATGATCGGCTGCAGGTAGTCGATATAAGGCGTTTTAGCCCTCTCTTCCCGGCTCATGCTCATCCGAGCCTCTCTTTGCTTCCGATCATGAAATTGCTGCGCCATAAACAGCTGCTCCACCTGCTCAAATCAAATCAAGAATTTAGAGAAATGATAAGATCAATATAACATTGCTGGATTCGAATGAAATTAATGAGTTGACCTTGTTAGGAACTGTGTCGTAAGGGTAGTCGGCGAGATCGGGGCCGGGCTCGTTGGTGGTGGTGTGGGTCGACGAGCATTGCCACCCGGAGACGTAGATGGAGTCCAAGTGCTTGGCCATCATCGACACTTGGACGGGGTCGAGGGCGCCGAAGGTCCGGGAGACGGTGCCGTTGGCGTGGTGGTTCCTGAGGGTTCTCCACAGCTTCTTGGCCACTTCATTGGAGGCATAGCTCTGCTTGACAGTGCCTCGCAGTGTAACCACGTCTCTGGCAGAGTAAGGTCGTCGGGTGTTCTTGAACCTTTCTGAGTTCCACCATGCCTGCACCTCTGCAACTTCTGCTTCAAATCTAGCTTCTTCCTCCACAATCTGTAATTAAAAAAAAAAAAAAAAAAAGGAAAGAAAACTAGGGTTAGTTCTTCATAATTCGAACTAAAAGCTCGAATGATAAAACCCAGAAAGAGGAGCAAAAAGAAAAGAGAAAAGCAGAGAGCTAAATCTACCATGGAAGACGTGCAGAAGTTAGATGCAGCCATGGCTAGAAACTCTCTCTTTTCTTCTCTCTCAAAAAGCTAAAAAGCTCATGCAAAACCCTCGTTGGAGGAGCCACCTTTTATAACTCACGAACGCAACCAACGCTTCCCCCCGCCATTAAAGATCAGTAAACTCTTAGGAGCAGTAAAAAGAAACTACTCTTGAATATAAAACCTGCATTTGTCATTTTCTCAGACTAAATGAAACATGTTCGTAGGAACAGCAGTTAGCCATGACGCACATGGCTTTTGTTTTGAGACTGTTCTTTGACTGTTTGGTGGATCACCGAATGACTACTCTTCTCTTCCAATCATGCAGGTTGTCAAACCCTAATTAACTCATCCCATTATAACTATATAGTTTCCTAATTTTTGTTCCTTTTTTGTTTCCATAAAAAAGAAAAATCGATCTATCTCAACATATTATCTGTCAAGATAGCTTGAAAAATCAAACAATCCAACCATAAAAAAAATCGATCAAATGGCTTCAAAACAATCTTAATTATGCTTTTAGCGAACATGATCGTTAAATTCTACTAAAAATATCATCATTAACAAAATAAATAAGTTATATAACATCCTATGGAATAAGCAATAATTGGGGCTAGATGAATGTATCTTCTTAATTTTAGTTTATTATATGTAAAACATAACGATTCAAACTCAGTCTCATGAGAAGTGTAGAGAACCAAATTGATCGGCTAAACTAACTCAAAATTTACAAATTTGGTCTTGTTCGATTTTGATTCTGGACCTCAAAGAAATAAATGTTTTTTTTTTTTTATTTCTATAAACTTCGAAATAAAATTTTAATCTCGAAATTACGTAATTTGAGCCGAGCCCAAATTTAATGCAAAATTATATATATATATTTAATAAAATTAGCTGAAAATGAAGCTTGATAGAAAAATCCGAAAACGAGACATCTAACCGGAAACAACCAATTATGTCAGGATGCGGCTGTTTTCCAACCCCCGGGTTTTAAACATGATGAACCCAAGAAATCAAAACAATTACACTGCTATTATTGGTTAGAGTTTACCAAGATGAAACCTTTGAGATACATACTCACGCCAATAATTGCAAGAAATCAATAAAATATAGAAATAGTCAAACCACAATTGCGTTTACATCAAATAAAAAATAGCAAAATGGGTTTCATTGAATAAGAGCGAGGGGCTAAATTATAATTTAGAAGAAAATCTTCCAGATATTTGGGTGATCCAAGACGCTTGGGTTTGGCCATGTGGGTCCACCCAGCCTGGATTGATATTCTAAGAACGTGATTCAGTGTGTACGGATACCGCCATTGATACGCCCATCGACTTCTGCATTCAGGAAAAAAAAAAAAAAAGTAAAAATCCTTTAAAACTTCACAGTATTGATTTGTTTTAAAAAACACTTAATTATTAACCTTAACAAAACAAACTTCAAACTATAAATAATCTAATAATTTAAACTCCGACGGACGTCCGATAGCTCCATGTTCTACATTTTGAAAAGAGAATATGAGGTCGTTCCCCCAAGCACGGCCCTCCGTTCTCTACGGGAGTCAACGCGGGGGAGTAGAACCCCCGCGCACGTGCGTTTCACATGAAAAAACACAGAGGGCCGTATATTTTAACATCTTTTTTGAAGGAAAAAAATTAACCGTAACGAGATACACGACATGCTGGATTTATATTTTTCTGATTCTGATTATTCGAAAAATGTGAATCCAGCATGTCGTGTATCATGTTACGATTAATTTTTTTCCTTCTAAAAATGGATTGAAACTCACTCGATCCCCAGCTAACGAACACCTTCCTATTCGATTTCATCCTTCTTTTCATTTTCAAATATAATCAATCCGTGTAATATTTATTTCATTTTCATATATTTTCAAAGGTTATTCAAATTATAATTATTTATTTTTGTTTATTTAAATAACATTTTTTATTTTAATAATATTTATTTATTATAGGTTATTAAAATTACAATTATTTTTTTTTCAGTTTATTTAAAAAATAAAAAAAAAATTGAAAAAATGGACATAGTTTCGTTTGCTTTATGACTTCTCCATAGCTATCTTCAAACAGTTCTTGTAAATTTAAATAACAAATATATACTCAGTTTATTTTAATAATATTTATTTATTATAGGTTATTCAAATTACAATTATTTTTTTTTTCAGTTTATTTAAAAAATAAAAAAAATTGAAAAAATGGACATAGTTTCGTTTGCTTTATGACTTCTCCATAGCTATCTTCAAAAAGTTCCTGCAAATTTAAATAACAAATATATACTCAGCAGCCAGATTCCAGTACAAATAATATACATCAAGATATCAAATTAAAGTACATCAAATTTACAGATGAAAAGTAAAGTACATAAAATGAAATACAAAATCTAAACTATACTACTCCAGTGGGACATCGTCGTCTTCGGGCATTATCCAATCTGTCATCCTCTCAGTGAGCTCTTTAAGAGACTCACTGAGATAGTCATGTGACTCAACTACTTTTTGCTACATCTTATACATATGTTGCATCTGCTGCACCACCTCATACATATGTTGCGTCTGCTGCTGCATCTCTACATCTGCTGCATATGTTGCATCATGTCTCAGCTACTACCAGTTTGAAGGGGAAAATAGCGGTACGGTCGCAATGGTGGGGGCGTCCTCCTCCATCAGAAAATCCCGAGATGTGGAGGCCTCGGGATCTCCCTTCAGCATCCAAGACCTGATGAATTCGACAAACCCTATCCGAGTCAAATGAAGCATGTCAAATAGATCGACGAATCTCGGAGCTCTCCGCTGCTCTACAGTGGACACATGAACTTGAAATCGCTCCACGATCTTCCAAATCAGTGTCCCGTACGACAGAGTTTTTTTCTTGTTCGCCCGATCTCTTCCATGTGACCTAAAATTATGAACCCTGAGTCGAACATCGTGCCGCTGTAGAGATTCTCTAAGACATAGAGATCCATCCAGCTCACCAGATCTCTATGTCCATCCCTAGGCAACAGGGTGTGGCTGATCAGGTTGTGAACAACTTGAGCTTTTACATTCAAGTCCTTCGACTTCGGTTTGACGAAGGCTACAATTTTTGAATTCTAGTGAATCTACCTAAGGAACTGTAGGTCACCTGCTGATCTTGCAAAATTACACTCTCGAGAAGCATGAAAGTATCTTACCGCATCTTCTACAGCGAATCCCAGTAGTTCTGTAACGACCCCTCATCCCAGCAAGATATTGTCCGCTCCGGGGATTGGGCCGCAGCCCAATATCGTCCCCTCACGGCTTTGTTTGGTGAGGACTTCCCAGTCGGTCACCCAACCTGGTACTACTCTCGCCGAAGCACGCTTAACTTCGGAGTTCTTATGGGATCCGTTGCCAATTGTGCTCCAAAACGCGTCTTGCTATTTAGGGAGGGATCTCTTACATATGTTTCATTTCCACATACTTCCCCAAGCGCTGTGGGTTCGTAACGGCCCCTGCTTCAACGGGAGAACCCTCCGGCCCAGGTCAGCCCCAGGATCCGCGGAGCTTTACCCACCTCCGGCCCAGGTCAGCCCCAGGATCCGCGGAGAATGGGTGGTCCCAAACATGCGTTGAAAGACGGGTCGTCACAATCACCCCCCCTCGGGGGCCCAACGTCCTCGTTGGCCACAATTCCGGTTGGGTACAGGCTCTGATACCATTTGTAACGACCCCTCATCCCAGCAAGATATTGTCCGCTCCGGGGATTGGGCCGCAGCCCAATATCGTCCCCTCACGGCTTTGTTTGGCGAGGACTTCCCAGTCGGTCACCCAACCTGGTACTACTCTCGCCGAAGCACGCTTAACTTCGGAGTTCTTATGGGATCCGTTGCCAATTGTGCTCCAAAACGCGTCTTGCTATTTAGGGAGGGATCTCTTACATATGTTTCATTTCCACATACTTCCCCAAGCGCTGTGGGTTCGTAACGGCCCCTGCTTCAACGGGAGAACCCTCCGGCCCAGGTCAGCCCCAGGATCCGCGGAGCTTTACCCACCTCCGGCCCAGGTCAGCCCCAGGATCCGCGGAGAATGGGTGGTCCCAAACATGCGTTGAAAGACGGGTCGTCACAAGTTCGTTCACATCGCTTGCACCTACGATAATATTCGTACTGAATAGGTACGTTTTCAAGTACCCCACCCTCCCGGTAATGGTCAAGGTTGAGTAAAATAAGCGAACTATTTCCTTGATCTTCAAAGACTCTTAGCTGCTGAAGTTGGCAGTCTTCCTATAAATAATCGAGCGGATTAACATATCCCGTTCAAACTGCTATTGACATGCTTGGTTTCGAAATATTGACTTATAATCAGGCGGCGATTGCGACACTTAATTCGGAGCACCTTGCGACGAATGTGCTCTGTTTGATGGGCCAGCTTGTGTGAGGGGAACCTTTCGTTTGAAAAAAAATTTTTGGGCCAATGGCAAATAATAGGGTTTGAGATTTTCAGTGATTACGTGGCTCAGAGTTCATATTTTCAACGATTAGGATGCTTGGCAATCGGATTTTCGTCGATTCAGAGGCTCAGTTTTGGATTTTTGACAGTGAAGAGCTCGGGTTTGAGTTATGGACGGTGAGGCTTCGGATTTGGGGATTTTGGGTGGCGAGGGATGAGATTTGAGAATTTTCGGCAATGAAATCACAGATTCAACGATTTTCAGGTAATTTTTCTCTCGGTTTCAGAAGATGGAGGTTGCACAGGGGGCCGATCTTATTTATACTATTGGAAGATCGGCCGCCCGTGTGAGGGAGAACGCCCCTTGTTGTCAGCCCTTGGGCTGAACACGGCCTCTGTGTCTAGAACACGGCCCTCTGCGCTTCAGAACAAGACCCCCCGTGCTTCAGAACACCCCCCAGTTTAAAATTGCTCTGTAACACAAGGGGGCCGAGCTAAAATGAACGGCCCTACCACGCCTTTAGAACAAGACCCTCATTTTAAAATTGCTCTGTAACACGGATGATCGAGCTAAAATGAACAACCCACTGTGTTTTTTCATGTGCAACGCACGTGCGTGGGGTGGGGGGTGGGTGTTCTACACCCCGCGTCGACCCACGAATAGAACAGGGGGCCATTTATTTTAGGCTGGTCCCGCATGTTTTTTCATGTGCAACGCATGTGCGCGGGGGGTTTTACTCCCCGCGTCAACCCTTGTATCTCGAGGAGCCGCGCTTGGAGAACGGTCCCCTGTTACCTTAGTAAAATGCAGAATAAGGGGCTATCGGGCGTCGTCGGGGTTTGGATTGTTTGATTTTTGATAGTTTAATATTTATTTTATTAAAGTTAATACTTAAAAAAAAAATTAAAAAAAATTGATATTTTAAAGTTTAAAATAATTTTTACTAAAAAAAATAAATAAATAATGAAGACGATGGCTCCTTCCCCCCTCCTCCCCTCCCTCAATAATTTCAGTCGAAATTATTTGAATTAATCATTGATACCCTTGACCCTACCACGTGTTCCAACCCTTTTCTCACATTAATAATATTCAAAATATCAAATATACCCCTCTCCCCCCCTACAATAATTCCATGGTTTCTTATATTCTACTGTACTGCATTATGCGTGCTGCTGTGTGGATGCATTGCAGTGGAGAGCCTGATAGCTTATCAAGAATTTTAAAAAGAGGCACATGATAACGACAACAAATAATTATAAAATATATATGATAATAAATTGAGGTATGGATCTGAATTATGGTGGGCGACGATGCTTCCTAATTTTTTGTCTGATTACCAAAATAATTTAAACCAACTAAAATGCTGACAAGTTGTTGAGAAAGTAGGTCTTGACTATCGGAAAACTGGGTTGGAGAAGTTACTGCCATTTGAAACCAGTAAGATATCATCATTGCCCAGGATGGTAGATTTATCAGATTCTCAGTCTTTAACTTCAGTCTTTGAAATCTGAGCTTCTGATCATCAGCACATATCTGTAAAGTAATAGATCATAATATTCCAGTAGTTCTAGATTCTACGTCTTTGAGCTTGGATTTTTGGAAGGAAAATGATTGTTGTTAGCAAACAATAGGTGGGTTTTTTGTAAAGCAAATATATATTACAAAAAACACGAAATTCGTCATGAACAACCTTCTGCGATCACGTAAGACCCAAGAACTGAGAATGAGTCAGAAGTTTGGAATTTTCTGGGAAAATGGGCTTAGAAGAAGGCTGACAAAACTGAAGAACCCTTTTCCATTTCTAGAAGAATGGGCCTTCTTCATAAATGAAATAAATGCAATGAGTTTGACAAATGACTGGTGCAGTGCAAAGTGCAAACCCAGCAATCCCCGCCCTAATCAACCCAAAAAGTAGACAAGACGACAAGACCCGACAAAAAATTAGAATCCAAACAGCTAATGGCACCGAATGTAGCGTTTTGGCCGTGTAAAGAGCCTTAAACCAGTCGATTAGACCATGCAACAGAACATTAACAACAGTCCAAGAAACCTCCGTGACCTTGGCTTACACGTGCCACGTGTCACAAGAACCTAACTCACAGGCTTGTAAGGAGGTGTAACACTAAGGTGGGCCTTCTGATTCTGTTTGTAACAAGCAAAAACTAAATATCTCTAACCTCGGTAAGTTATAACGACATCATTATAACCAACTCGAGAGATCTGCATATTTACAATAACTAGAACGAGTATGAATCAAAATGATATAAAAAACAAAACCATGGCTTCAGGCCTTGAGACGATTTAAAACCTAATAAAAAGTGTACTCTACAAGGACATTAGGCCTTGAAACGTGAACGACTAAGATCAAATAATTATGATGGCTCAATCTAAATAAAAGAGTTTCACACTTTTATGTCACTTAAAAAAATGTAAATGAAGATGATTTGTCATGATCCGAATATGAGTTGCGACAGAGCGATGAATGACCTAGACAGTAAGAGTAGATCGAACCGTTCAATCTTCTTACGAGAACTAATTAAGATAGCAACAAAAGACATAGTAAAAATATAAATCAAAAGCAAATAATATTGGGATAACCCATTAGTCCAAAATAACTATACAAAAAAGGAAGAACAAAATAGTTTAACTAAAAGGGCTAAAACCAACAATAGTTATATCTCACTGACAAAATTTCTCAAATAAAAGTAAATAATTAATGTTGATCAATCTTGTGTTTGCTGATGAAAGTCTCTTAGACTATGACCTGAAAAAATATTGTTGAGTTGAGTTGACTAAACTTAATAAGAAAATAAATATTATATTCAGAGGTCATAAATATGATCAAATGAGCTTGCTATGTCAAATTATGTACATTTTAAAATGAAAAAAAAAAAACAGTCAATAGACCATGTATCAGAAATCACCCTATTATACTGTGCTACATAAAAATTACTAATTATATTGTGGTACATACTACAATAAGTCACTATTATAAAATAATAAATCTCAATAAAAATAAAGTCTCTTGTGGACTCCGAACATATTATGCCCAAAACATAAAAGAAAAGACAATATTCAGTTATCACAACAATGTAACAAACCTGATCAACTTTAAGGTTTCGTACCAATAACACGACACAGACAACTGTCCTATTAATCTATTTACACAACAACATACACATTATTCTATAGACAAATGTGCTTAACAAATAAGGACTTCTGCTCAGTTTGATCAAACTCACTCAAACTCACTCAATTCAAATCACTGAATTGATCATTACTTTAAAATAATAGATGTACATGCTCAAATAAAAAATAATAGTAAAAATTATACATTACAATATATAAATCGACGTGTCGTAAAGACTAGAACGTATTATAAAAGTATAGAAATACATTCCAAAAGTTTTTTTATGAAAAAATGTATGAATTTCACCGTAAATAAACTTCTACCTCAATCCACTCTATCACTGGCCAAAACTTAAGTTTCTAAAAGTCCAAAACTAGTCGAGGTTTATTAACTAGTCTAGTCATGACACTCATCAGTAATAATTTGAGATTCATATCTAAAGTTCTTATGCGTAATAGAAGTTGACCCAAGAACTTAATGGACCTAAAACCGAGTCTAGCGAAACTGGGTATGATGTTGCAGGGTCCATCCTCTTGTGTCGAGGCAGCGCGATCATACGTTAGGAACATGTGGCAGTGTCAGCCAAGTGGCAGCTAGACCATACCAAGCCGCGACTCGAACACATGTCAGAAAAGTGAGCGTCGATAAACCTGTGTGAAGTGGCAACATAATACCCAATTATGTCGCGGAATGACGTTAAAATTTTTGATACTTTGACGATTTTCCTTCTTAAAAATTGTCAGCTTTCCATTCGATCTTCACCGTGTCATGGTTTCCGAATCGAAGTCAAATTAATTAATTAATTAATTAATTAATTAATTAATTAATTAATTAATTAATTAATTAATTAATTAATTAATTAATTAATTAATTAATTAATTAATTAATTAATTAATTAATTAATTAATTAATTAATTAATTAATTAATTAATTAATTAATTAATTAATTAATTAATTAATTAATTAATTAATTAATTAATTAATTAATTAATTAATTAATTAATTAATTAATTAATTAATTAATTAATTAATTAATTAATTAATTAATTAATTAATTAATTAATTAATTAATTAATTAATTAATTAATTAATTAATTAATTAATTAATTAATTAATTAATTAATTAATTAATTAATTAATTAATTAATTAATTAATTAATTAATTAATTAATTAATTAATTAATTAATTAATTAATTAATTAATTAATTAATTAATTAATTAATTAATTAATTAATTAATTAATTAATTAATTAATTAATTAATTAATTAATTAATTAATTAATTAATTAAGTGGCCGTGGGTGGATTAATTCTTAAATTTTTATTTTTATATTTATTTTTATTAACTTAAATATCAATTTAAGATTATGAAAAAAATTAATTACAATTTTAATGAAAAATATAAGTATTTTAATTAAGATTATGAAAAAAATTAATTAGAATTTTAATGAAAAATATAATTATTTTTTAAACAACTTTAATATTTTAATGGAAAATACAATTATAAAAAATTAAGGATCCTCTTATTTAAATAAGTAACCTGAAAACCAAGTATAAAAAGAAAGAACATTCTTCAAAGAGTAATAGCTTTAATAAGAGTTTAATTAATTAATTAATTAAACTCAATAATCCATTTTAATTATTTGATACAACCAAATCAAACCAGAGGGAACCGAACCGAATCGAATTGAACCAAAGCGAACCAATTATTATTATTCTTACCCACTTCCCATCAATCCAACAACTGGGCAGGGGGATTCGTTCCATCGTCGTCTTCTACATTCTTGATTTGGCCACCATTACAGTGCCTGCTTCTCCCAGATCCACTGCTCCTGGCCTCGTCCATGAATCCTTGAACTGTTCTTCTGTAACTCCTGCATACGTACCATAAAATGGAAGAACATTACTTCATCTAAATCCCAAACGAAGAATTTGATTAGGGTTTAAGAGGAGCTTGCCTTTTCCCATGGCGGCGGTGGAAGAAATCCCTCCCTGAACAGTCTTCAGGTAACGGTCGTAGTAATTGGCTCCAGACCATTTCTGGTGAGCAAGGGTATCGACTCCATTGTTCCTTTCTTCTCTCTGGATCTTCTCGACGTAAGCGAGCATTCCTCTTCTCGCGTAATCCTTGGCGAAAGTGTCCGCAATCAGGGCATTGGAATGGAAGCCGCCGAGCGTAATAAACTGCCAGCAGAATCCGAGCTTCGCTATCTGTGGAATGAACTCCTGCATTTGGAGATCGCTCATTCCTGAAGCATCCCAATTGAAAGATGGAGAAAGGTTGTAAGCGAGCATGGCTTCTGGGATAGACCGATTTCACTCCTTTAGAAAATGTCGTGCATTCGACCAAATCAGGGCTAGATGTTTCCATCCAAATTAGGTCGACGTGAGGAGCAAAAGCCCATCCGCGAACGATCGCCGCCATTACTGAGCCTTTAAATCGGTAGAATCCTTCTCTTGTTCGAGGTAAATCCCAGTCCCAGAATAGGTCTTTTAGCCCTAATTTCTCTGCGATTTCGCGAGCTTGCTCGTTCGAAATACATTTTTCGTATGAAGAATGATTCATCCACTCGTCCAATCTCCTCCGCCTCGCATTCTCTGGAACTCCGTTCATGTTCTGGATCGCATCAACCACGCACTCTGAAAACGTCTTCAGTTGAGCCATGGAAAGCCATTGATCTTCAACTGCTTGAAGTTCCGCTCCTGTTTTACCAGCTGCCATGGCTTCAGCCAAAACCATCGCCAATCCTTTCGTCTTCAACTGCGGATTTGTCACTCCCAAAATAAACTGATGATCCCTCGCATCTACATTCGTCTGAATCAAATTAGCGGCCACTGCATCAGTTCTCGCGACCAAAATCGTCTCCACCCCCATAACATCGAACTGCAGCCTCGCAGCAACGAGCCTGTTGATATGCTCACTCACAGAGACGAGCACTTTTCCGGCCATATGGCCACATTTCTTAGTCATTGAAGACTGATCCTCGATGTGAACTCCAGCCGCCCCACGCTCAACAAAAAGCTTGCAGAGCTTCACTGTGGCGGTTGCGCCTCCGAAACCGGTGTCTCCGTCAGCGATCATTGGCTTCAGATAGTCGACATAAGGTGTTCGAGCCCTCTCCTCTCGGCTCATGCTCATTCGAGCCTCTCTTTGCTTCCGATCGTGATATAGTTGTGCGAAAAACAAATGTTCCACCTATTGCAAATCGACCAAAAACACAAGAAAGTATATGATTAAAACTCAAAAATGATTAGATTACTATAATATTTTAATATCTATCAACTAATACAATATTATTTGCTTTGAATGAAGGTTCAAGCGACTTTTCTGGTTTTATCTTGAAAAGTCTTACACTAGTTGGAGGAATAATATCAAAGCAATAACATTTAAAATCGAAAGAAGGGTATGCTTAACCTACTTTGAAAATCAAGTATAAAAATTATAATTTTGTAAATTCTACCTTGTTCGGAACAGTGTCATAAGGGTAATCAGCAAGGTCAGGGCCGGGCTCGTTGGTAGAAGTGTGGGTCGACGAGCACTGCCAGCCAGACACGTAGATCGAGTCCAAGTGCTTAGCCATCATCGTCACCTGGACGGGATCGAGTGCGCCAAAGGTTCGAGAGGCGGTGCCGTTGGCGTGGTGGTTCTTGAGGGTCCTCCACAGCTTCTTCGCCATTTCGTCGGAGGCATAGCTTTGCTTGATACTGCCTCGCAGTGAAACTACATCTCTAGCCGTGTAAGGTCGGCGGGTGTTCTTGAACCTTTCGGAGTTCCACCATGCCTGCACCTCTGCTACTTCTGATTCGAATCTACCTTCTTCCTCCATGATCTGTTCGTTTAAAACAAAGTTTATTTTTTATTAAAACTATGTTCTAGGCTGACTATTGTATTTATAATTGGATTTGCAGTCATCCCAAGTTTTATATGACAGACCTCCAGAGAAGAAACTTCAAACTAAATATACATAATCTCGTATTAACCCTTGAAAATATCATTTCTATAATCATAACTGTGTATATATCTACACGCTCCTGTTCGGGTTGTCTGCTTTTTGCAAGACTTAGTGAAAATTAACGCTGTAATTATGTAATATGAACTATATCAAACGAGAAAAGATTGAAAATATGACAAGTTTTAGGCTTTTAAACGGAAGTTTTTTAAACATGCATGCATAGATCATTTGAAATCGCAAAATCGATTGAAATCAAGCTCCAAAATCTCTCAAAAAGCAAACCCTGTTCTCTGGCTGTTTTGAATCTCTTCAATGGTGCGGGCAAATGCAGATAGGGAATTCTACTACAGTGCTTTGGCAACAAAAAGAGAGAGAAAAGAAGAAGAAAATGCGCATAAAATTTACCATAGAAGGCACAGAGAAATTAGATGCAGCCATGGCCAAACCGTTTCTTTTTTTTTTTCCCCTTTTCTTCTCTTTCTTCAGGATTTTATGTTGCAGAACAGAACATGCAAAACTGTGATCCCAAGTGCTTCCATTTATAACTCCAACAAGGCAGCCAAACCCTTCTCGTATAAGATCAGTAAAAGCCGATAAACACTTAATTTAGACAGAAAAAAACAAGATAGTAAGAGAAATAAAAAAAGAAATCTTATCTGAGAATTTATATTACAATATTTTTATATTTATCCTTTGTTATCATCAGAAAGTGAGTGAAACTTGTTCATAGGGTGCTGAGTCAATGCATGCACGTAAATTTATGGCGACTCTTGCAAATTGTCTGCTTCTTGACTGTTTTTCACGTAAGATTGTCTCCTGAAAACGTCATTAGTCAAAAACACTCAGATGGTCAAACTAACCGTCTGTAATCGGTCTCGTAATCTAAGTTACACGTGTTAGCAGAGTAATCTGACACCTCTGATAATCCGTAATAAAACGTGTCTCAAAGATGAACATAAATTTATAGTAGTTTTTTTCCTGGTAGTCGTTAAAACTTCTGGATAAGTCTCTCTCTCTCTCTATCTCTTTGTAGAATGTTATTCCTCCATTGTTTCCATTTACTACCATCTCGAGCTATATTTTCTCAGCAACCAGTCGTTGGGTAATGTGTATCAAAGGATGGGTTTTCACTGCAGAGAATTCCAATTTCAACTTTCTGGAAATTGACAACAATAAATGATTTTAATTTAAAGTATGGCGGTGACAGCTTAGACTTTTCATGAAGGGATTGGAACGCTACGTCAAGAACATGGAGGGGAAAAGGATAACGCTACGTGCTTCACCGACTGCATGGAAAAATATACGAAGAAAATAAGATAACTCTACAATAATTTCATAATTTAAAAAATTTCTTAATAATTTTAGTTTGGATAAAATTCTTGGTGTCTCTTGCCATAATTTATACTATATGCATTATGACAATTTGTTTTCTGAAAAAAAAAAAATTGAAGATTACGTTAGAAAAATTGTACAATTTCAAATTGCTTGTGATGTTGTACTAGCTTGTGCAAGACTTTGTAAACAATGTTGCTTGGAAGTGTTGTCAACAGAAACATCGAGCCTCATGTGAGGGTAAATGTGACAATTTGTTATGCTAAGGCAAAAATGAGGCAAAATCAGGTTAGAAACAAAATCGGGTACTAGCGATAACTTAGCCTAGAATCTAGATCATGAGAGTTGCACAATCTATGTTCCTTGGAAAAAGTGAATGTAAATGGTCTACAAGTGGGAAGAGTAGAAAGAGTGAATTATAATATGAAATAACAATAAGATTTACTTAGAAAACCCTAATGATTAAAAATACATATAAAAAAGAGCAAATCATTACGTTATATTGAAGTACAATACCGAGTGTGTGTTTTAACCGAAAACAAATAATATTATGGTAACGAGTTGGACATGGAATTGAAAAGTTTAATTCTAACTGAACTAATTAAAAAAGGGTAGTTGGTGGTTATATAAATGATCTGTGATGGACGTAACGTATGCATGGGGATAATATAAGGATAATAGGAAAGCTAGGGTACGTAGAGACGAGTTTCATTAAATAATGTCTTGGAATTTGTGAAAGTGGTGGCGTCGTCGTCTGCTTCCTCTAGATAGAAAGTGGAAGACAGTGGTCCACCATTTCTGCTGCTGCGGCTCTTCTGGTCGAGAGGATAGATTAGGTTTTGAGCATTTCGAGGTCACCAGAAATTCCTCTTCCCCCACAATTTCTCATGCTTTTATTTATCTTCGTCTTCTTTTAATTTTCTAATATCTAAGGAAGGTGTCCATGACATGAATTGCAGTTATGGTTGATCATTATTGCAAAAATGGCCTTCAAATCGGCTCTATGCTTGGAGTTGAATGGTAAGATCTGCGAGTATTGTGAATAAATAAAAAGTAAATTTTTTTGGGGTTATGTGAAGAATAATAATCTCTATAAATTGTAATTTCTAAAATCAGATACTCTAGCGAATAAATAATTTTTGGTAATATTCAGGTTAACCAGGATGCTTAACAAAAAAATATCATTGTGGAGTCCCTAGTGCTCTCATAATAATATTGTCCACTTTGATCCGAAACCTGTGCAGATTTATTCTTGAGGTTAGCATAAAAAACATTGTACTGAGTAGGGAAAACAACTCGATTTATAAGCTCTCACCAATCTCCACTCCCAAACGATGTGGGATTTGACACTCCCACTAGTTTCACAGGCCGGGTCGCCACAACCCTCCATTCTTCAGAGGGCCAGACGTCCGCGTCGGCCATACTTCCAGTCGAGAGATGGCTCTAGTACCAATAAATTTATGTCATGGCCCGGGGATGTGTCTAGACAGAAAGGCTGGGTTTAGCTGTAGCGACCCTAATACTGTACCCGTATTTCCGTACTATTTTATTTTATTTTATTATTTTTTTAAAACTCTATACTTTAAATAGACTCTAGACGGAACCTAAACCGAAATCGAAACCAGAATCGATATCGGAATTTAAATCTAACTTTTTAAAACAATTAAAAAAAATTAAATAAATTACTTTAAAACTATAAAAACAATTAAAGAAAATAATTAATTAAAGGGAGGGCAGAATGGGCATTCTGCCCGATGAAGGTGAGCAGCGACCAGTCGCTGCAGCATGCAGCGACTGCTCGCTGCATTCGCTGCAGCGTGCAGCGATCAGTTGATCGCTGCACACTGAGTGCAGCGATCGCTCCAGCGATCCTTCGCCACTCCACCTGTTTTCCTTCTTCTATGTTTCTTTTTATTTCACAAGTGCTCTCTGGAATCCAGAGAGCAAACCAAACAATTTAACCATGTTACTAACAACGTATCAATTTATCACTTAAGCTCAACCAGAACGTATTCTAAACTCGATCAACTTACAGCGGACTTTGCGAAATCCAACTGCGTGGATACGTTTAAAAACTAAACAAATCCTCCTGTTTTCAAACTATTTACAATTCAAATAAAACTTTATCAAATCAGTTTATAAATAGGTTTTTAAAACGTTTAAAACCTCAAAAGTAAACCTATTCACTATCAGACCCAAACACCCTAAAATATCTATACAGCCATTAATCAAAATCATCCCAAAACCTTCAAAATCTATACATACTATCCCCACGGGTCAGATGAGCCTCGACCGCGCCAGCACACCACCGCAGCCATCCTCCGTCAACTGGACTCAAGACTCTGGAGGAGGAATCCCATCCTCACCTGGTTCCTCGATATCTAGATCACCTACACCATACAGACATCTATGAGATAAAAATCTCAGTAAGCTATAGTAAATGTAACTATATGCTATGCGTGTGAGTTCAGAAATCATGCAGCATTTTCTTTACTTTACTCTGTGGGTGCCACCGAGATCTCAACCTCCTAACCGGAGAGAGCACATCCTGCGGTTGGACTACTCTTTCCAGCTAGAAGAGGGGGGTACACGCTTACAACACGTACAGCCGTGCCTGAGCCCCATCTCGCATGATCTGTAAACTGTATGCCTTTCGGCCTGTATGCCTTTCAGCCTGTATGCCTTTCGGCCCATTTTAACTGTATGCCTTACGGCCCATTCTATTCTTTGCATTATCTTTAAAACATTGTGCAGAAATTCATTTTCATGCTTTTCTTTAAAACACGTGATGCATGAACAGTTCATAACAGAATTTAAACACTCAGCATACATACCATCAAGACTGTAAAATGAAATCTATAAAACAATTAAACCTAACTACCCAACCAAAACATTATAAACTAGTGCGTCACCAAACTCCTCGAAGCGACATTTGACGTACGGTGTAGGCCAATCGGCCAGAGAAGAATCACGAGAACTTACCTCGTGTCCAAAGCAGCTCAAGCTCCGTCCACGAGCGCTGTTCACCTAAGCAATTTACAAGGATTGACGTTAATACTAGTTTAAGTTAATAAACGTCCAATTGTCGAAACCTTAACTAAAGGAATTTCCTAACATTCCAATTCAACTTATCGAGGCATTTAATCTATCAATTATGCTCGATAGTTCAAAATCACATTTACGAGTTTTTCCTTAAAAACCGAAATTCCCAAATTTTAACTTTCGTCCTAATTTAATCAAACTTGTCCAATAACGTTTAATACGTTCAATAAATACTTAATCAAGGCTAATCTATTAATTACGAACCCTAAATCTCATTTTTAATCGAAACCCTAAATGAACCTAATTATTTAAAACTCCGTAAACATCGAAATAAAAGCTCTAAGATCGTAGGCTCATACCTAGAACGTCGATTGGAGGAGGAAACGTGAAGGAAACGGAACGAACGGAGGTCGGATTGGAGGAGAATCGCCGTCGGCAGAGAGGGAAGCCGAGAGGAATCGCGAAGGAGGAGAGAAAAGAAAAGGGTTCTGGTGATTTTCGTGAAGGAAGAGAGAGCTGTGATGTTTATAATAAAAATTAACTTTGTAAATGACCATTTTGCCCTTCGCACTAAATTCTATTTGTTTCGTCCTTCGGTTCGTTAATCGTCCAACTATTCGGGTTCCTCAAATTTTCTTATTTCACCAATACGTCCAACTTATTATTTGGGATTTAATAAAACTGTCCGTTTGCAATTCGGACCTCGTTTGCTATTTTTACTAAAACGTCCTTTACATTACGATAAGGGTAATTACTCGGAATATAGCGTGTAATCTCCGAAAATTTCCTAAATTTCCTTAAAATTCCTATTAATCGTTAGGATAGTAATGATGCTTTCTTTTTGTGAAACGGACCTGATTTGACATATTTTGTAACACCCGAGAATTTTTATTACGTGCGTAGCCTAGGTTTGACGTAGAATGAGTTAGCCTAGGCTAGAAATGTATGAGAATTTATTGTTGAAGGGTTTTGGAAGTGAAATGAGAAGTGGAGAGTTTGACAAGTCAAACTAAATGGTGATTGGTGGTGAGAATTGGCTTGAAAAGTCTAACCAATCAAAATGTAGTAAAAAGCTAATAAAAAGTGGTGTTTGATGATGCCAATCACGTTGAAGGAAAGTAGAGAAGAGATGGGGTTGAAAATTCAAAGCCAATTAGGTTTGAAAAGTCAAACAACAAATGGACTAATAGAAATTTGTTGTTGAAAATTTAAAAAGGGAAATTAAATGAAGCAATTGAATGGAAATGGAGGGAGAAGAGATGGCAGCCACGTTGAGGTGTATGGAAGGGCACTTGTGTAATTTTAATAGGTTATTAAATGAATTAAATAAAGAAAAAGAAAAGGTTTTATAAAAAGAGGAAAAATGGGTAAAGTGAAGCACTTGTCTTCTTCTTCTCCTCCCACCGTCGACGGCAGCCATTGAAGCTTTTCCAAGCTTCATTCCATCAAGGTTCTTCAAGGTTTTAAGGTTAGTTTTAGTGGGGTTTTTAGTTTTATACATTAAGGGTTAGTTTTTATGGGTTTTTAGAGGATTTTGGTGAAGATTGCATAGGGTTTGAAAACCCTAAATAGTGAAGTCCGAAAATGGAGAGTAAATGTTGGTTTTCTTTCTAGATTTGATGATTTAGTTATTGAAGGGATTAGTTTAGGTTGATTTTAGGGAGAAATGGAAGATTGGAGTTGAGTTTGTGAAAACCGGGTTTTGGTGTTATTGGAGGCCGAATCTGTTTGCTGGATTTCGAGTTGGCTAAGGTGTTTGTTTATTTGATTTGAGTGTTTCAATGGATAGTAGACGTGTAGAGGTTTACAGATTGGGGTGGCACGTTGAAATCCGTTGAAAAACGAGGGTGTTACGACCGTTTGAAGTTTGACGGTCAAAATTGGTGCACAATTCGGGTTTTGTGTTTTGGGGAAGGAATTGTGTGATAGTTTTAGTTAGTTTAGGTTAAGAATTGCTTTTGAGTTCATTAGTAAATTTATAAGTCGAGTTTTTGTTAGTTTAGACAATCGAGCGAGTAATTTGGTTGGACGATAGAAAATCTAGGAATTTTGGGTTTTGTATGTTAGGTTGAAAAGTTGGTTAAAACCTATGGTTAGTGTATTGCTAAATGATTTCTCTTTTATTATGTTAGGTTGACGAGTGAACGATTTGGCTAACCGGGCATATAATTACGAACACGCACAGGGAATCCAGGTAAGTAGCGGATGTGTGTGGTTTGCCTTCGGGCCTACACCATGGAACGGTAGGGAATTGGTTGTTTGCTTTGTTTGATTGTTTTGGTTAGTTTTGTGTTGAGTATTGTAATTGTGTGACATGCATCACGGTTTTCAAACCACGAGAAACGAGTTTTAAGTATGGTTTTGCATGGTGAGCTTGAACCGTAAGGGATGGTGTGAGTTGAATCGTGAGGTGGTTTGTGTTGGGGTCGCCTAGTCGCGTTAGGGTAGCACCTGCGGGAAACTCCATGGCATGGAGTTGTCCAGTCGCGTTAAGGTGGTACCTGCAAGGGACCATAGTTGAGTTGGGTCGCCTAGTCGCGTTAGGGTAGCACCTGCGGGAAACTCCATGGCATGGAGTTGTCCAGTCGCGTTAAGGTGGTACTTGCGAGGGACCATAGTTGAGTTGGGTCGCCTAGTCGCGTTAGGGTAGCACCTGCGGGAAACTCCATGGCATGGAGTTGTCCAGTCGCGTTAAGGTGGTACCTGCGAGGGACCATAGTTGAGTTGGGTCGCCTAGTCGCGTTAGGGTAGCACCTGCGGGAAACTCCATGGCATGGAGTTGTCCAGTCGCGTTGAGGTGGTACCTGCGAGGGACCATAGTTGAGTTGAGTCGCCTAGTCGCGTTAGAGTGACACCTGCGGGGGACTCCAGTGGAGTTGCCTAGTCGCGTTAAGGTGGCACTTGCGAGGGACTGTGTGAGTTGGACACCTGCGAGGGACTCCGTGTGAGTTGCCTAGTCGCGTTAAGGTGCGGTGTTAGCATTTGTGATGAGTTTCGGTTATGTGAATGAACAACGAAAAGCAACGAGTAGCAAACGAAAGAACAACAACTGAGCGAGTAGAAACCTCATCTGTTAGGGGTTGTGTTGCATTATGTTTGTTGTATGCATATTTCCCTACTAACTAAGCATTAGGCTGATGTTTTGTGTTCCGTGGTGTAGGTGTAGACGGGAGTACAGGTGAGGGCCTAATGATGGGAGCGCAGTTGGTGACGTACAGGGCATGCCGGTGCAGGCAGTTGTCGGGGAGTCTCGATCATGGTCTTCGGAGGGTTGTGGGTGATGATTATTATTTTGGTATTTTTGATGTATCTAGTTGGTGACTGGGAGATTTGATACGTGTTGGCACGTTGTTTTTATAAAGGTTTTCGTAATGAATTTTTAAAGAGTTCGAGTCGTTGGGTTGTTGAGTGATGGTGGTGGTATTTTGAGGATTTAAACTATATATTCTCGGGTTTTAAATCGCAGGTTTTGGTTTATCAGATTTCAGGTGTTATGCCGTCCGTTTTGATTTTAAAACAAACGACGTCGGGATTAAGTTTGCTATTTTTATTTATATTTGGTTGAAGTCGGTTTTCTAAAATTTTTACGGGATTTGAAGGTTCAAGTGTCGGGGAGGTATGGTTAAAGTTTTGTGAATTTTGGAGGTGTTCGGGGTGGAGAAATGTGAGGAAAAGTGGGGAAAAGTCAAAAGGGGTCAAAATATAAAGTTTTTAAGCATTTTGGGTCGAGAAAACCCGAGGAGGCCCGATCGGTCGGGCCTCGGACCGCGAGTGGTCGCGGTGGGGCGCACAGGCGCGCCCCAGCGCGCAGGCGCACGCGCGGCAGGCGCGCAGCGCTCGCACAGCGTGGGCGCGCGCGGCGCCCAGCGCGCGCCCACCGCCCCTTTTGAGCCGTTTTTCGTTTTTTTTCAAATTTTCCCTATTTCTACAATGTTTTGACCCGACATTTTTTCGACATATTTTAAACGTATTTTGGCACATTTTCAAAAAAAAATCGAGGGTTCGAAAAACCCGAAAACCGAGTCGAAAAATTTACGAAAATTATTTTAAACGATGTTTTAAACGCGGGTTTGGTTTGCAAGCGTAGCGCACCGAGCCGGGGCGGGTTCGGGGCGTTACATATTTACCAAAAATGCCATTATATAATAAAATATGAATATAATATATTAAATTCAAAAATCCGTACAAGCCAGATATTACATGAGCGACCCAATCTTCTAAGAGAACCCGATCGTCTAGCCCGAGACTAGGTTAGACAACGAAAGATTTTAAAATAAACGAGTCTCTGGCCTACAAAAGATGGATCGAATCCACAAAGCGATCAAATAAAAATAAGATTGTACAAAAACATAAAGGTACTGTGCAGGAAGTAAAAACTCAACACTCAAGAAAATTTATACGAACCAAGAAAAGGAAAAAAATAATACAACCCATAATATCCTTTCCAAAAAACAAAAAAAAAACTCTTGAGGAAGAAGGGAACGAAACGCAATCCACTCCACCACGAGCATCTGTAACATCAGCCTCCACGACCCAAACCTGGGAGATAGAGGGGGGTCTTTGGGGTGAGTGACTAACTCAGTAGAGAACCCTATACTATACTCAAATGCATATACAAAAATTGGCTTTATCATTCTTTTTTCAAAACCATGATAAGTTACAAAAATGCAGCGCATGACTTTATATTCCAAAAACGTTCCTTTCACTTAAAACAGGCTCCACGAGCCGATGATTTTCAAACCTTCAAATTTTTATTACCAATTTAAAAACAGGCTCAGCAAGTCATGATGAGGTCGTTTTGAAAACGTTGTTACATACATAGGTAGCTATACATAAAATAACCTGTCACCATTTTCTATTAGAAAACAACCCTAGTGAAAAAGGAGTGTCACACAAGGACCCTTCAAGCACACCATCACAGAAAGACGGTGATCAAAAGAACAACAACGCCTCCTCAGACAGGAACGATCAAACAACGTGTGATATGAAGATCCAGCCTGTTGCTCAGGTTGTAGGTGAGCAAACTCAAGCAATTGACAACTCGTAAACAATCCTGTGGCCGACGAGCAAGCTCCAGCTCAACAATACGTAAAATATACCCTGGTCAAGTTTAGGGGTTATCGGGCCGCCAAGGGGGGTAAATTGTTGCAGTTTACCCTATAAAAGGCAAGGATGACCCAATATTCTGTTGATTGTGAGAGCCTAGCCCATACCAATGGACTCAGACAACAAATATGTGCGGACTCCAGCCCAAAACAAACAATATTGTATTAGGAGCACTAGGGGATCCAAAAATGTTGTCGAAGCTATCTCCCGATTGGAAGTGTGGCTGACGGAGACGTCGGATCCTCTAAAGGGGGAAGATTGTGGCGACCAGTCCTATAAAACTAGTGGGGGTGTCAAATCCGACATCGCTCAGGAGTGGAGATTGGTGAGGGCTTATAAGTCGAGTTTCCCTCCCTACCCAGCACAACGCGTTTTGGGCTAACTCCAAAAATAAATCTGAGTAGGCTCCGGTGCAAAGCGGACAATATTGTACTAGGAGCATCGAGGACTCCACAATCCTAAGTCATTTTGTAAACAAGTTCATCCTCGAAGTATGAGAAAACTAACGAAACAACTTCTGGCAAACGCGGGCCGATCTAGGCGAGTATAAATAGATAAGCCTCCCATTTTGCGATTCCCACCCCTCACTCGTGAACCTAGCCCTCGAAAAACCCACTACAAAAAAAATTGACCGTTGTCCCTAGCCCAAATTGACTCTTGTAGTTTGATGGATGCTACTTCTAGTATCTCGTTTGAGTTAGACGGTGTAACGACTTGTGATCCACACATGGAATGGGAATCGTACTCCATTTCTATTTATGGTGAGGTTTGTGCATTTGATCACAAAGAAATAGAGATGCATTATAAATCAGAAATGCTAGACAAGGAGCTTCATTCATTATGAGACTCGAAGGATGATCAGTGTGAAAGTAGTCCGGTACGCAAAATTTGTGCGATGAGTTTCTATTTGGGGAAGAAATATAGTTCGTTGAAGGAATGTAGAGACGAAATCGTAGATTATTATTTGAAGAATGGTCATGGGGTAAAATTTATTAAAAGTAATTCTTAACGACTAACAACGGTGTGTGAAAACAGATGTGAATGAAAATTGCATGGTTTGAAGATGCAATCTGAACTTACATTTCAAATAAAGAGTTTCAATCAAACCCACAACTTTTCGCAAAAAATTGAAAGTAGACATACTTCAGTAAAATAGGTTGCAACCCAATATTTGGACAGGTTCAAAAGTTACCCTACATGAGAAGTTCCTTCCATTATTGAGATAGTGATAAAAGATTTTAATATCAACATTACACCAAGTCTATCAAGAAGGGCAAGAAGTGAAGCCCAAAAATTGAATGAAGGGAAGGGAGACGAATAATACGAGTTATTGTGGTCATACGACGAAGAAATTTGTAGATCTAATCCGGGCAGCACTCTACATTTGTATGACTGTGTGCAAGAGAGATTTGATTCAATGTGGTAGACCGATCATATGTTTGGATGATTGTCATCTTAAGAGCTATTGCCTAGGCTAATTACTGACATCTATCAGTATTGATGGTAACAATGTCATTTACCTCATTGCTATTGCAGTTGTGGAAGTTGAATGCAAAGACTCATGGAAATGATTTCTGATATGAACCAAAGAAGGCAAAAAATAAAAGATTCAATCAAAGATTTTCCAAACATAGATAAAGATTCATTGAAGGAAGATGATGCATTTGAAAGTGTACATGTAATATCCGGCTTGTACGGATTTTTGGATTTAATATATATTATTGACATTTTAGTAAAACGTGGCATTTTGATAAATATGTCAAATCAGGTCCGTTTTATGAAAAGAAAGCGTCATTTCAACCCTAACGATTAATAGGAATTTTAGAAAATTTACGGGATTTTTCGGAGTAAGAACGCTATATTCCGAGTAATAACCTCTGTCGTAATGTAAAGGACGTGTTAGTAAAAATAGTAAACGAGGTCCAAATTGCGAACGGACAGTTTTGTTAAATCTCAAATAAGAAGTTGAACCTATTGGTGAATTAAGGAAGTTTGGTGAACCCGAATAGTTGGACGATTAACGAACCAAAGGACGAAACAAAATAGAAATATGTGCTAAGGGCAAAATGGTAATTTGCAAAGTAAATTTTATAAAAATAACTTAAACTCATTTTCTCCTCACTTTTTTTTCCTTCTCTGTTTCACGAAAACGACAGAGAGCTTCCTCCTTCGCGATTTCTCTCGGCCGTGGCGATTCCTCAACGATCCGACCTCCGTTTCTCCTCCGTTCTTCGTGATTTCTCCTCCAATCGCAATCCTAGGTATGAATCTACGTTCTAAGAGTGTTTACTTCGATTTCTACGGAGTTTAAATAATTAGGGTTTCGTTAGGGTTCGTATTAAAAATGCGATTTAGGGTTCGTAATTAATAGATTTAGCGTGTTTAAGGATATAAAGAATATATTGAACGTTATTGGACGAGTTTAAACCGATTTGTGGAAAAGTTGAAAATTGGGGATTTTTGGGTTTTTAGGGAAAAACTCGTAAATTGTGAATTGAGGTACCGAGCGTAAATTGCTCGAATAAATAGCTCAATGAATTGGATTAGAGCTTTAAGAAGTTTCCTTAGTTAAGGTTTTGTGGAATTCGGATGATTAGAAGTTTAAACACGTGATATTGATGATCGTTGTGTTTTGTCTCAGACACACTACGCTCGTGGACGGAGCTTGAGCTGCAACGGACGCGAGATAAGTTCTCGTGATCTTCTCTGGCCGATTGGCCTACACCGTACTTCGATGTAGCGTCGAGGATCTCAATGGATTGTTTGTTTTAAATTGCTTTGGTCGGGTAGATAGGTTTATAATTGTTATAGGTTATTCTATTTTGGTCTTGATGGTATGCATGATGGTTGTTTATTTTATGTCCATATCTGTTCATGCATCACGTATTTCAAATGTCATGAAAACGAATTTCCGCACGACGTTTTAAAGAAAATGCAAAGAAAGAATGACCCTTTGGTATATAGTTTAAATGACCCTTCGGTATATAGTTTAAATGGCCCTTCGGTATACAATTTATAGGTCACGCGAGATGGGGCTCAAGCACGGCTGTACGTGTTGTAAGCGTGTACCCCCCTCCTCTAGCTGGAAAGAGTAGTCCGCCCGCTGGATGTGCTCTCTCCGGTTAGTGGGCTGAGATCTCGGTGACACCCACAGAGCAAAGCAAAGCAAAGCAAAGCAAAGTAAAGCAAAGTAAAGCAAAGTAAAGAAAACAAAGAATGATTTACAGATTCATATGCACAGCACGCATTTGCATTTACTAGAGCTTACTGAGATTTTTATCTCATAGATGTCTGTATGGTGTAGGTGTTTACGAGGAAACAGGTGAGGACGACGTTCCTCCTCCTGACGTTTGATGCAGTTGACGAAGAATGGCCCGTGGGAGTGTGCTGAGCAGTCGGTGCGTTTTGACCCGTGGGGACGTCTGTGTAAGTGTTTTGGGGGATTTAACAAATGTGTATAGATGAACATGTTAGGACGTCTGGATATGGTTAGATGTTAGATTCATATTTGATGTTTTAAACGTTTTTTTGGAAATCTGTTTATAATCTGTGTTTTTATAGTTTTTATTGGAACTGCTTGGAATTTGAAACAGGAGGATTAGACAACTTTTAAACGTATCCATGCAGTTCGTTTTGACGAAAGTTTAACGTATGTTTAGTTCGTTTAATTCGTTGATTTATGACATGAAAAATGAGATAGGTTTTCTGGAGGAAAATGTTTGGGATAGCTCTCTGGAATCTCGGATTTCAGAGAGGGATTAGTCGCTGCAATACAGCGACTGGTCGCTGCAATATGCAGCGACTGGTCGCTGCATTGTGCAGCGATCAGGCGCTGCATGCAGCGATCAGGCGCTGCATGCAGCGATCAGGCGCTGCATGCAGCGATTGATCGCTGCATAATGCAGTGCATGCAGCGATTGGGCGCTGCAATTTCTTTTCCCATGTCTTTCCGGTTTTACCCTTCAGCGATGGAAAAATGTTTTAATGGTTTTATTAATTGTTTTTAAATAGTTTTAAGTTTATAAATGGTTTTGTTTTAAGTGGTTTAAAACGCCGCTCAAAGTGTAAAATAAAATGAAAAATTTATACGGGTAAAATGGGTACAGTGTCTGGGTCGTTACAAATTATGGTATCAGAGCCCCCGGGTTTTAAAATTGATTCTGTAGACTGCTCAACTGCATAGCTACTACGCGGACATCCTTCATCAACTGTAAGTCTGTTTATAGCTTTATTTGATTTTGTTTCTTAGGATTATTGTTTTGATTTTTTATAGGATTTTTATAAGAATGACTCGAGGAAGGGATCCTAGAGATGAAGCGCTAGATCGGTTTACGGAGTTAATAGATTGCCAGTCTCAGCATATAGACCGGCAAGCACAACAAATTGCGGACTTAGTGAATCGGGAGAACCAAAGGACTAGGGATTTGGTAGTTCCTAACAACCAGGGCATGCAGAAGTTTCAAAGTCTACGTCCTCCAGTATTCGACGGCCGATCATCTGATCCTACAGTTGCTGAGGAGTGGATCAGGGTGATGGAGGATATGTTGAGCTATGCAGAGGTTGGGAACGAGAGTAAGGTGGCGTATATCTCTTTCCATTTGGCATTGGATGCCCGCTTCTAGTGGGATTCAATCAAGGTGACGACGGATGTATCAGTTATGACTTGGGATAGGTTCAAGTTCTTATTTTTCGATAAGTATTTCAGCCGCACAGTGAGAGTGGCCAAGAGGAACGAGTTTACGCAGCTGAAGCAGACAGGTTCAGTTGCGGAGTATATCCGGAAGTTCGAGGCCTTATCGCGATTTGCTCCGCGCCTCGTCAGTGACAATGAGGAGAAGGTGCATCAGTTTATGGAGGGACTTAATCCGGAGATTCGGATGCATGTTGTTGTATCAGGTATTATTGACGTGCTTTATTCTGATATTACTGCTAGAGCTTTGGATATCGAGGCTGCTAGAGCTACATGTGTCAGACCGAGGGAGCCGGCTAAGGGCTTCTTTCGTGAGCTCCATCCTCAGACGCAGAATCAAGGCTGGCAGCCGAGAGCACAGCAACAGCAACAACAACAAAGAGACATTAAAAGGCCTCTAGAGGGAGGCAACGATCGAGGGAAAGGCAAGCAGGTACAAGGGGCTTCTCAGTTACCTCTTTGCCCTAAATGCCAGAGGGAGCACATGGGACTGTGCAGGGTAGGCACGAATGTGTGCTATTGGTGTGGAGAACCAGGCCATTTTGTTAAAGACTGCCCGAATCAAGGTCGAGATCAATCAGGCGGAGATCAACATGGCAGGGATCAAAGAAAAGTTGTACCGAGAGTCTTTGCATTCATCGAGCCTGACAACGTCGACGATGGAGCCCAGCCTTCTACAATTGCAGGTATTATTTTTATTACCTGTACAATGATATGCATATGATAGATATAATACTTAGATCTGAAATTAGTAAGGAAGAGAATAATAGGTGAGTAAGAAGAATTACTAGGCGAACCTTGAGGAGAAGATAATAGGATACACATATAACAATAAACACCATATGGAAATATAGTTATACATTAGTAGGATTGGTTCGATTTAATCAACGGAGTTTGAGCACCTAAGGTTTAGTAACAATTAGAGGAATACACCCTATGAGATATGGATTTTAAGTAGGTAGGGATTGTGTCTAATTGACAACCTTTTTGAGTATAAAATACGACTAGTCAAGAAAGATGAAAGTTTAGAAATAAACCTATAAAGGGATACCCTAGATTGTCGTAATATATGGAGTGTGTTTAAATAAATGAAAGAGTACGGTAGAACTCATATATTGGGGATTCGTGTAAAGTCGAGAGTGTCTAGACGAAGATAGAATTCAAGAGTTAAACCTAGTATAAATGTCGAGTAGAATAGTTGGAACCTGATTGGAAAGAGCGAACAAAAATAGATTAGTCGATGAACTCAAAGTAGTCTTGAGGAATTTAGTGAAGGTAAAGTAGATCGTTGGAATAAATGAGAGCTTAGATTGGCGTTTAAAGGATAACAAATTGAAAAATTTGCGATTTATAGAGTAAGGAGAGTGAGAATTATCACCGAAACCATCTAAGTAAACTTAGAGGTGAGATTAAGTTAGTAAATTTCTAGTGATCGACTAGTGTGTGGCAGGTCGAGACCAAGTAGTGCATGAATGGCTTAGGTTAGAATGACTAGTTTAGAGCGTATCAATGAGGAGATTTAGAGACTTGACCGTGCTTAGAGCAAATAGAGTTTAAGATAAACAAAGGAGCGTAACGTAAGCAGTGTGAGAACTTTAATTAAGAATATGGTGGTGGAATTTAAGGACAAAACTCAGAATGGAAGCGATGTTTATAAGGAAAACTCTGGTGACATAGTTCGAGGAGTATAACAGTGTAAGCTTAGTTGCAGAATCCGCCCTGAATTAACTGGCGGGATTGGTAAGTTGCCCGGGAAAGTATGTGATTTAGGAGATTTAGTAAGACTTAATGTGTGAGTGAGGATATGTACACTCCAATTAAGAGTAGAAATTTCGAATTTAAGGCTAATGTTAGAAGGTGTAGTCGACGTTTTGGATTAGGATCGTAGAGATTGACCCTAGGGATGACGGGATCAGAGTTAATAAAAGAAAGTTCGAATTTTGTCAGAGATAGAATTCTAAGTAAATAGCGACTGTAACTCCTAGTTTGACTCACATAGACAAGGTAGTATTATAGTCGTATAGTTGCGGGGTATAACAAATGAGGACTTAATTAGGAAACCCGTACCGAAATAGTCTCCAAAGGTCATTAGGTTACCCAGGAAGATAGGTGACAAGGAAATCCTATGGGTGATGCAGTTACAAGGAATCGTTACCCGAGTGAATATAGAAATGTGGGTCGACACGAGTCTCGACTACAGATGAAGCCAACGAAGTTATAGGGAAGTTTAGGTAAATCAATTGGAGATTTAAGGACTTAACTAAGCTCAGTACTTTAGTAAAGAAGTGTACGATCAGATCGAAGGTATAGAATACACGTTTAAGGTCGGTATTGGAGAGTACGGTGGACAGTTTTGGGTTGAGAACCACGAAGAGTGACCGTAAGTACAAATGATAATCGAAGCGTAAGGCTGCGTGATATGAGACATTAACATCAAAGGCTATATAAGCTGAATCAAATTTTGAGGACAAAATTCCAAATAAGGTGGGTAGAATGTAATATCCGGTTTGTACGGATTTTTGGATTTAATATATATTATTGACATTTTAGTAAAACGTGGCATTTTGGTAAATATGTCAAATCAGGTCCGTTTTATGAAAAGAAAGCGTCATTTCAACCTTAACGATTAATAGGAATTTTAGGAAATTTACGGAATTTTTCGGAGTAAGAACGCTATATTCCGAGTAATAACCTCTGTCGTAATGTAAAAGACGTGTTAGTAAAAATAGTAAACGAGGTCCAAATTGCGAACGGACAGTTTTGTTAAATCTCAAATAAGAAGTTGAACCTATTGGTGAATTAAGGAAGTTTGGTGAACCCGAATAGTTGGACGATTAACGAACCAAAGGACGAAACAAAATAGAAATATGTGCTAAGGGCAAAATGGTAATTTGCAAAGTAAATTTTATAAAAATAACTTAAACTCATTTTCTCATCACTTTTCTTTCCTTCTCTGTTTCACGAAAACGACAGAGAGCTTCCTCCTTCGCGATTTCTCTCGGCCGCGGCGATTCCTCAACGATCCGACCTCCGTTTCTCCTCCGTTCTTCGTGATTTCTCCTCCAATCGCAATCCTAGGTATGAATCTACGTTCTAAGAGTGTTTACTTCGATTTCTACGGAGTTTAAATAATTAGGGTTTCGTTAGGGTTCGTATTAAAAATGCGATTTAGGGTTCATAATTAATAGATTTAGCGTGTTTAAGGATATAAAGAATATATTGAACGTTATTGGACGAGTTTAAACCGATTTGTGGAAAAGTTGAAAATTGGAGATTTTTGGGTTTTTAGGGAAAAACTCGTAAATTGTGAATTGAGGTACCGAGCGTAAATTGCTCGAATAAATAGCTCAATGAATTGGATTAGAGTTTTAGGAAGTTTCCTTAGTTAAGGTTTTGTGGAATTCAGATGATTAGAAGTTTAAACACGTGATATTGATGATCGTTGTGTTTTGTCTCAGACACACTACGCTCGTGGACGGAGCTTGAGCTGCAACGGACGCGAGGTAAGTTCTCGTGATCTTCTCTGGCCGATTGGCCTACACCGTACTTCGATGTAGCGTCGAGGATCTCAATGGATTGTTTGTTTTAAATTGCTTTGGTCGGGTAGATAGGTTTATAATTGTTATAGGTTATTCTATTTCGGTCTTGATGGTATGCATGATGGTTGTTTATTTTATGTCCATATCTGTTCATGCATCACGTATTTCAAATGTCATGAAAACGAATTTCCGCACAACGTTTTAAAGAAAATGCAAAGAAAGAATGACCCTTCGGTATATAGTTTAAATGACCCTTCGGTATATAGTTTAAATGGCCCTTCGGTATACAGTTTATAGGTCACGCGAGATGGGGCTCAGGCACGGCTGTATGTGTTGTAAGCGTGTACCCCCCTCCTCTAGCTGGAAAGAGTAGTCCGCCCGCTGGATGTGCTCTCTCCGGTTAGTGGGCTGAGATCTCGGTGACACCCACAGAGCAAAGCAAAGCAAAGCAAAGTAAAGCAAAGTAAAGCAAAGTAAAGCAAAGTAAAGAAAACAAAGAATGATTTACAGATTCATATGCACAGCACGCATGTGCATTTACTAGAGCTTACTGAGATTTTTATCTCATAGATGTCTGTATGGTGTAGGTGTTTACGAGGAAACAGGTGAGGACGACGTTCCTCTTCCTGACGTCTGATGCAGTTGACGAAGAATGGCCCGTGGGAGTGTGCTGAGCAGTCGGTGCGTTTTGACCCGTGGGGACGTCTGTGTAAGTGTTTTGGGGGATTTAACAAATGTGTATAGATGAACATGTTAGGACGTCTGGATATGGTTAGATGTTAGATTCATATTTGATGTTTTAAACGTTTTTTTAGAAATCTGTTTATAATCTGTGTTTTTATAGTTTTTACTGGAACTGCTTGGAATTTGAAACAGGAGGATTAGACAACTTTTAAACGTATCCATGCAGTTCGTTTTGACGAAAGTTTAACGTATGTTTAGTTCGTTTAATTCGTTGATTTATGACATGAAAAATGAGATAGGTTTTCTGGAGGAAAATGTTTGGGATAGCTCTCTGGAATCTCGGATTCCAGAGAGGGATTAGTCGCTGCAATACAGCGACTGGTCGCTGCAATATGCAGCGACTGGTCGCTGCATTGTGCAGCGATCAGGCGCTGCATGCAGCGATTGATCGCTGCATAATGCAGCGCATGCAGCGATTGGGCGCTGCAATTTCTTTTCCTATGTCTTTCCGATTTTACCCTTCAGCGATGGAAAAATGTTTTAATGGTTTTATTAATTGTTTTTAAATAGTTTTAAGTTTATAAATGGTTTTGTTTTAAGTGGTTTAAAACGCCGCTCAAAGTGTAAAATAAAATGAAAAATTTATACAAGTAAAATGGGTACAGTGTCTGGGTCGTTACAGTACAAAATGAGTTTTTGATTAAAAAACTACAAGTAGAATCCAAAAATATGTTTGGAGAGAGATGCGTGAAGATTCACAAACATTGGAGAGAGAGTTGTAAAGATTCACGCAGATTGGAGAGATGAAGATTTACGTGAAAAATTGGAGAGTGTGTGGTGCACATGCTCATATAAGAATTTAAAAACACATGTCATGCACATGCGCATGCATAAATTAAAAAGGACATGCGCCAAGTACATGCTCACACGAGAATTAAAAGTCACATGTACAAGCACATGCAAGTGCATGCAAATATCGTAGAAAAAATCTTATATGGCCGAATCTACTCAAATCATGTTCAAACGGAGTTTAGCATGAGATGACATACAATCATGCAAAGGATCTTTATCCCATAATTTTATTAGTTATTCTATCTTTATTTTTCTTTTTCTTTTTAGCATTTAATTTAATTTTAACGTGTAGTCTACTTAATGGCAAAACACTTTCGATTTAATAGAAGAAATTTGAATTAAAAATTGAGTTTTTTTTAGAGAGTATTTCTCTTTGGTTCTTTGCAAAGAACATTGATCTTCTTCAAGTCACACTTGAAGAATCTTACTTGATAGCTTTATTCTTACCAACGAATTTGGTCTGGGTCAAGCTCTTGTTTTGATAACTACGGTTCCATCAAAATATTTGATTGAGGTCTTAGTTCCTTACTTTATTCTTGAATCGAAAATGTTTTCCTTTGAACTATTTCTCTTGTTGAAGGGTCTCAGTTCTCATAATATCTGAGATTCGCATAAGTTGGTATAAGAACTTTGGCTCTGCCGATTCAAAGTGCTATATTTAAATTTTATTGTCGATATCTTCTTCATTTTAGTCTTTTCGTCTTACTAGTTAAAAAAAAAGTTGATATCTTTCAAGCTAAGTTTCAATTTTTATTAAAAAAAAAGGAAGAAATAGTTTGTATCTTTCTTGCAAAAGGCAAAATTGTCCAAAAAAAAAGCTAGAAACTTTATTTATTTATTTTCTTACACCATGAATTGTGGAATGAGAATCTCTCGAAAGCAAATATATGCTAAGAAGAGGTTGATGAAGAATACTACCCACGAAAGCAAAGTCGAGAGACAAAAACTTCGTGTTGAGAGCTCAAACAACTCAATGATAAAGGTATAAAGGAATACTACAAAGAGTTGGTGGAACAAAAGGTAAAGAAACAAAAGTTAAAGGAACAAGAGGTGAAACAAGAGGCTGAAAAAGAAAGATATTATCGACGAAAGTAAATTCAAGAGTACAAAGCTTCGTTGAGAAAGATCGAACAACTTTTTGGCATGATGATTGAGGAATAAGAGAGGGCACAAGAGGCAAAGAAACAAAAGTTGAAGGAACAAGAGGTTAAACAAAAGGCTGAAGAGTCCAAGGTAGAAGATGTTATTTTTCCTCTAAAAATCGAACCTTTGGAGAAAGAAGCAATTTTTCAAAAGTGCCCAGAACTTTACGAAGAAGAATCACCAATCGAAGAGCAACCAACATAAGAGTCACCAACCGAAGAACACAAAAAAGAGAAGGCCGGTTTTCTTCAAAAAGATCCAATTTTTATGGAATTTCAACGAAAAGAAGATCATTGTCCAATGAAGGAAATTTTCCAAGAAATCAATGAGGTTCGCGAAGAAAAAGTGATATTCAACCATGAGCCAAAAGAGTACGAAGTTGAGGTACAAAATGTGAAAGAACTTAATGAAGAAAGTGAGAAAAATAGTGTAATGTTGGCAAAGGAGCAACCACTTGTTACTTGTTCCAAAGTTTTGATTTTTTCTAATAATCTTAACACATTTTCTAATGTGAATTTCTTTGTATATGATCCAAGAGATTCGAGGATGAATCTCTTCGAAAGGAAAGGGAATGATATGAACCAAGAAATGCAAAAAATAAAAGTTTCAATCAAAGATTTTCCAAACATAGGTAAAGATTTATTGAAGGAAGATGACGCCTTAGAAAGTGTACAAGTAGAATTCACACGAGTTTTTGATTAAAAAATTACAAGTAGAATTCAAAAAAATGTTTGAAGAGAGATGCATGAATATTCACAAAGATTGGAGAGAGAGAGAGGTAAAGATTCACGCGAGTTTGAAAGAGATAAAGATTTATGCGGATCGGAGAGATAATGATTTACGTGAAGAATTGGAAAGGGTGTGACGACCCGAGAGGGGGTTGGGTGCAATCCCACATTGCTTGGGGGAAGATGGAAATGTTCCATATGTAAAGGATCCCTCCCAAAGATAGTTAGAAGAAGGGCTATCAGGGTTAGACGCAATCCCACATCACTTTGGGGAAGATAGAAATTTTCTATATGTAAAGGATTCCTCCCAAAGATAGTAAGAAGAAGGGCTATCAGGGTTAGACGCAATCCCACATAACTTGGGGGGAAGATGGAAATATTCCATATGTAAAGGATTCCTCCCAAAGTTAGTAAGACGCGTTTTGGAGCACAATTGCATCGGATCCCATCAGAACTCCGAAGTTAAGAGTGCTCCGACAAGAGTAGTATCAAGTTGGGTGTCCACTTGAGAAGTCTTTGTTGAAAAAAATAAATTCGTGAGGGCCGAAGTTCACTCAAACCGGACAATATCTTACTGAGAGGAAGCGTTACAAATAGTATCAGAGCCTCTACCCAACTGGAAATGTGACCGATGAAGACGTCAGGCCTCGCAAAGGGGGGGTGATTGTGACGACCAGGGAGGGGGTTGGGCACAATTCCACATCGCTTGGGGGGAAGATGAAAATGTTCCATAGGTAAAGGATTTCTCCCAAAGATAGTAAGATGATATGTACATTTAAAATAACGTTGAAATCCATGATGTATTTCATATTTCAATATTGAGGAAATATGAGCCAGATCCTTCACATGTGTTATATTGGACTGAATTGAAATTTCAATAAGATATGGTAGTAGTGGAAGAACCAGTCGCTCTTCTGGATTCACAGGATAAAGAGCTATGGAATAAAGTGATTACAATTGTCAAAGTCTTATGGAATAGAAGAAGAGTCGAAGAAGCTACGTGGGAGCTAGAAAGTGAAATTAAAGAAAAATACCCCTAACTTTTTGAAAATTAAGTTAGAGATAAATTTCAGGACGAAATTATTATTAACGGGGGGAGAATGTAATGGCTCAAACTTTTATTACGTTTTGGTCAATCATGTAATAAAGGATATTTTATATGAAAAAAAATATGTAAATATAAGTCGTATTGAAGAAATGATACATCAAGAGGAAAAATTTAACATACAATTTATTTTAAGCATATAATAATTTATACTAAATTATGATTGATTATTAGTAGTGAAAATTTTATTATAGTGTAGTTAATTAAATGAAGAATTGAAAAGTCAACTTGAGGAAAAAATCAAATGGGATTAACCATTAGACTTTAACTCATGTGATGACACATCATGAGTTTTGTGCCTACCTTCTTACTATTCTTATTATTTGAAGTTAAATGTCAATTGAAATCCAAACACTCACTTTATTCACTCTCCCTCTTCCGGATGCCATAGATCCATGAAGCTCTCTCTCTCGTTTCCTCTCTAAAGTTTTCCACAAAAGCTCTTGATAGAAAAAAAAAGGGGAGGAAAACAGAACAAAATAAAGGGATGAAAAATGCAACGGAGGATGAAGATGCAATGCCATAAAACAGAATACGGAAACAAATTGATAGAATGCAATGGAGGAGAAATGGAATGGGGAAAACCCTTGGCTGACCGAGAAGCTATCTTATGTTATGCTTCTCGGTGCATGCCTTCCCGTGGAAGGGCAACAGCTGCTGGGCCCGGCTATCATCCTCAGCCTTTTAAACTCTGATAACAGAGAGAGAGGGAAAATAAGAGATCACAGCCACCGTAAGATTGATGATCAATGGAGGCACACTCCTCACAGCAGAACCGTGGCTTAGCTTGACGGCAACCAGAAATCCTTCTGGATTTTCAGAGAGACAAAATAGGTTTATATTAATCAAAGGAATGTGTACAAACACTAAAAGCGATGCTTAAATACCTAAGGTGGCTAGGTTTGGAAATCCCCAGAGGAGAATCTAGCCGTTGGAGGGCTTCTGCTGGCGTTCGCGAAATGGAGGTGTTCTGCTGACGAGGCTCTTGCTTGGAGCAGATGAGGGCTTCGATTGGTCAGCTAGTCCAGGTGAGCAATCCGTGCGCTTGCAGAGTGCTCGCCGTCGATCTCTGAATCCCATGGTCGCTTGCTGAAGATCGTCTGAAGATCGCCTCTCTCGCTGAACTGCTCGCTGGCTTCTTCGTGAAGTTGAGGAGCAGGCTGAAGTCAAATTGTTTGTCAATTGGGCTGGGCTGAAGCTTTCAACGTGATAAGCATGATAAGCTGATAGGCCATCTTCTCATGGGCTAAATGTATGTCCCAATTACCTCTTTAATTGATCATGGGCTTGTTGCTCTTATGGCCCATGGGTTTACCAAACACCTATGCCACCAACTAATCATAACCACACAATCTACCCTTAAATGCCTAATTATGCATGACTAAATATAAGGACTAAATGTTTGCCCAAATTACATAAAAGGCCATTGTTTGCCAAATTAAAGTTAAACTAAAAATTATGCAATTAGTTTGGTTACACAATTGATGAAGGGAAGACAAATTCTCTCTTTAAAATTCCAAGCTTTAAGTAAACCTTTTTCCTACAAAATTCACAAACCAATTAGTAAATAAAATAGTTAAAATACATACCTTGGTTTGTGCTTGACAATTCAGGATCGTAGGCACATCAGCTCTCTCTCTCGTTCCTTCTCTAGAGTTTTTCCCACGAAACTCTCTCTCTCTCTCTCGTTTCCTCTCTAAAGTTTTCCACAAAAACTCTCTCTCTCGTTCCCTCTCTAGAGTTTTTCCCACGAAACTCTCTCTCTCTCTCTCACAAGTTCTTGAAGGTAAGATGAAGTTATTTTCTTGGTTTGAGTTTGAAGGTTGAAAAACAGTTTTCAGAAAAACTGTACATATTACGGTTTTATATTTTTTAGACCCTCTTCATGATTTTATTTTGCTAAACTTTTTTAGTATGATATATTAGACACTTCAAAAAAATCGTAACCCTTGAAATCGGAGCAATTGAATAAGTATATTTAAAGATATGATTTTTTGAAGTTGAAATAGAAACTGTAAAGAGTATTATGGACAGTTTTAGTTTTGGTATTTTTAGCCTAATTTAATGGTTTTCAATGGTTAAAATGTTTTGACATGTTAAATTAGACATCTTGAGTGAGTTATAGGCTTTGGAATTGATGCAATTGGATAAGTATATTTAACGATATGATTTTTCAAAGTTGAGGCAAAAACTGTAAAGAATATTCTAGACAGTTTTGGTTCTGGTATTTTTAGCATAATCTAATGGTTTTTAATGGTTAAAATATTTTGACATGTTAAAGTAGACATGTTGAGTGAGCTTTGGGCTTTGGAATTGAAGTATTTGAATATATGTACATTGAGTTATGAAATTTTGAAGTCAATGCAACATATTGGCCATATTCCGATTTTAATCCAAGAGATCGTTAAATGAGTTATATTATGTTCAAAACCAATATGATTTGGATGCTAATGGTGTAATGCATGTGTTATAGGTTTTCAAGTTACGAGGATTATTAATCAAGTTGCTATAAATTGTGTTAAGGGTATAAGGTAAGTAAATCTATCGTTTAGAATAGTTAGTTTAGGCTTTATTGCATTATTAGGTGGAGATAGTTTAAATTTTTCTTTCTGTGCGATGATTATGACTATGAAACTAAGTAGGAGATTAACTATATGTTCTTATTGGGTTGAAAGTCCCTAAACCTCAAGAGGGAGCATTACAAAAGGGGTTCTACAGCCCTACCGGAGAAAGTCTAGAAACTTGTAGAGGTGTGTAATGGTCATATGAGGTCGGTTTAGAGTGAAGTTGCATCTTGACATTTATAATTGAATGCTAAAAACTGCTTTTTGAAATTTGTTAAAAAAAAATTAAATCATGCAAACTTGTTTATATTTGCATTGGATTGATTTAATTGTTGAAAATGGTTTGAACAATGTTGATAGATTTTTAAAAGATTAAATACAAACTTGCATACATTTTATAAAAATGACATGAATTTCAAAGCATGATTGTTTTAAAATTTGGATTTCAAAATAATCACTGTTATGTGGAGGATGGAGGATGAAGAATGGTCCTGATAGTGTAGATAGAGTCTGAGTTAGCTATTCTAACTGTTAGATTTATTTGCTTGGCGTAAAGCTCATTATGTGGATATTGTATATTTTTCAAATATCGAGAACGTTCACCGCGACAGTAAAGCAAATGCAATATAAAGTTGATAAAGAGGCTTAGGCGAGCCATCGAGGTAAATGATTTTTCTTTTTGAGATGGGACAGGGATTTTTGTTTTATTATGCATAAACTCCTTTTGACGGTCACGTGTGTGTGACCTAGTTAATCTGTAATAGTTTCTTTGGAGTACTATGATTAGGATGTAAATATTTAAATGTATAGTATAAATATTGTTTGGAAGTTATTATAAATATCTTAATTTAGGATACCAGGTTTAAGAAATGAGCAATTGATAAAAATATAAACGGATCCATGCAAAAGTGAAATCGAATTCTGTTCCCACCTCAAGAATCCTGTAGAGCCCATCTGGGTCCGGTTTTTAGAAAAGAATCGGGTCCTGACAGAGGGTGTGGTGCATATGCTCACAGAATAATTAAAAAAGAAGGGTGCGACGCACATGCTCATGTAAGAATTTAAAAATACATTTGTAATGCACATGCATTAATTAAAAAGGATATCTGCCAATCACATGCTCACACGAGGATTAAAAGTCACATGTACAATCATATGCAAGTGCATGCAAATTGTAACGCCCCCGAACCCGCCCCGGGACCAGTGCGCTACTTAGCTAGCCAACCTCGTGTTTAAAATGTAATTGAAAATAATATTTAGCAAAACCACCCGACATTATTGACTTTAAAACCAAAAATCGACAATATAACGGCTAAATTTTTGAAATCCAAAACCTGAAAAAAACAATGCCTTTAAAATACGATTTAACCAACCAAATGACCAGATCAATCCAACTATATACATCAACAAAATTTAACCAAACGACCCTAAAATCCATTCCCGACCACAACATGCACATTTCACCACAAATATCACACACCAAAATAACTAATCTATCAACACCCAAATATTCCCAAATCCACTCCTAATAACTCAAAGTTTTCAAAACATGCACTACCACAAACCCCTGCCGAGAACTAGGTCGAAGCGCCCCGACAAATAGCCTGCACCGGCGAGCTCCGTGGATCCCCGACTGCTCCTAGTCCTCATCCTCACTCTCGAGCTCACCTGAGAATGCTCCGTCACCTACACCACAGAACACAAAAACATAAGCCTAATGCTTAGCAAGTAGGGCATACACATGCGACAACCCGATGCAATCAACCTAACACAATGCAGTTTCTATCACTCAGTTATGCTTATTTGCTGTTCATTGCTTTAATTTGCTGTTCTTTGCTTTAATTCTTCATAGAGGTCCCCTCGAGGTGCTACTACCAGCAACCCAGCCCGACAAAGCCCACTATTCAGAATTCCATGTTTTGCCAATCATCCATCATAGAGGTCCCCTCGGGGTGCTACTACCAGCAACCCAGCCCGACAAGGCACCCTATTCAGGATTCTAGTTTTAGCCGGTCACCTCTCATAGAGTTCCCCTTGGGGTGCTACTACCAGCAATCCAGCCCGACAAGGCACCCTATTTGAGATGCAAATACAATTACCTTTAATTGCTTACATTTATGCTCACATGCCAACCAACGCTATTAACCGTACCTAGCGTGCTATACATGATGCATGCTTCAAATATGCTAAACCACACGAATCAACAACACAACGCAACCCGAAATAGACAACCCTACCGTTCTATGGTGTAGGCCCGAAGGCGAAGGGATAGCTACCACTACTTACCTGGATGCTCGGTTTCCACTGGCTTACTTTCACTGTCCAATTCACACGCTCGACGACCTAAATAATGAAACTTCACGTAATAAGTTACCAATACAATTCTAAAAATATTCTTAACCCTAAAACTAACCAACAACTAAATAACTCTCACATCTAAACACCTAAACCCGGTTTTTGTACAAATTACCAACGTCCAACTTTAAACGGCCATAACTTTCTCATTTTTTAACGGAATTCGACGTGCCACCCCAACTCGGAAAGCTCTACACGTCTACTATCCATTGAAATGCTTGAATTAACCATATACACAGCTTAGCCTCTCCGAAATGTACAAAGACAGAATCGGCCATCAAACTCATAAAACCGGTTTTTCCCCAATTTACTTCCAATCTTTAATCTATCTCCATAAATCATTTAAACTAACCCATCCAACAACTAAATCATCAAAAATGGAAAGAAAACACCCATTAAAAACCAAATTTCGGAATCCCTAACCTAGGGTTTTCCAACATTCTTAAAATTCAACTAAAACTCCCAAAAACACTCTCAAACTTCATCAAAAGCTATGGAAATCAAAACCCATGTAAACTTACCTTGAAATCACTTGAAGAAAGGAAGAAAGAGGGAGGCAAGGATCGGCTATGGAGGAATGAGAGAGAAGCACGATGAAGAGGGAGAAAATGAATGAAAAAATCTATCTTTCTCTCTTTTTAAATCCTTTAATTAATAACCATTTAATAACTCCAAGTAAATTACCACAAAGCCCTTCATTCCCATTGCATTTCCAACGCCAAAGATACCAAAATTCACCATTATTTTATTCATTCATTCACACAATTTTACCATTGGTTGTTTGACTTTCAAACACCAATTTCAACCAATCCCAAAAGTTTGACATTTCAAACTCTCTCTCTCACTTACTCTCTTTAAATTCAACGCCAAAGTCATCCATAAAACACCATTAATTCAACCAATTTTACTAAGTCAAATTGGTATAAAGTGTTAGACTTTTCAAACCTCACTTCTCCACCTCTCCACGAATCACAATAAGTTGGACTGGTCAAACTCTCCAATTTCACTTCTTCTAATACACTTCAAAACAAAACAACACCCTAGAATAACTAAACCCTCCTAGTACGTCTAATCATAAGTTACGCACGCAATAGAAAATTCTCGGGTGTTACACAAATATTGTAGAAAAGATCTTATCTGACCGAATATACTCAAATCATGTTCAAACGAGTTTAAACATGAGATGACATCCGATCATACTAAGGATCCTTATCCAAGAATTTAATTAGTTATTTTATCTTTATTTTTATTTTTCTTTTTAGAATTTAATTTAATTTTAACGTGTGACCTACTTAATGGCAAAACACTTTCGATTTAGTAGAAGAAGTTTGAATTAAAAATTGAGTTTTGAAGAGAGTATTTCTCTTTGGTTCTTTGCGAAGAACATTGATCTTCTTCAAGTTACGCTTGAAGAATTTCTCTTGATAGGTTTGGTTCTTATCAACGAGTTTGGTCTAGGTCAAGCTCCTATTTTGATAGTTTTGGTTCAGCCAACAAGTGTGGCTCGGGTCAAGCTTTGGTTTTGATAACTACGGTTCCATCAAATTTTCTTCGATTGGTTACTTTATTCTTGATTCGAAAAGACGTTTCTTTGAACAATTCCGCTTGTTAAAGGGTCTTGAATCTTATAATATCCAGGGTTAGCATCAGTTTCTGCAAGTATTAAAGCCATACATAAACACTAAGTCGAGCTACGACTGGACGTTTATTTCAGATTGACAAAAGGTATAATGAATTTGCGGTTGTTTAAAAATTGTGTGTTCATACATGCTTTTGTTATTGATTTACTTGTTCGTTAAAATGTTAAGGGTTGTTGTCTGCTGTGACGGACGTGTTACTGTCAGCCAAACATCGCTACCGCCTTAGACCTGTACACAAATTTCAAAAAAGACTTGTGGAGGAAAGTGTACAAAGATGTGATATGGACCGCAGCTAGAGCAACTAGACTCAAATTTTTTTAGTTCAAATCTTTTTGGTAAAAAAGAAAGTGGAATTCCTAATTATTCATAACTTAATTGAATCATATGTACAGGTTATTGTAATCTTATATATCCTTGCATTTTTCAAGGGAATTGAGAGGATTCCTCACTTCTTTCTCTCATTCAAATTTGTGCATGAGACTTTCATCTCGCACAGCTCCTAAGCTAAGTTATAAAACTTGGGATCCGTACGGGGAGAAGAGAATCTAGGCTCTCTAAACTAGACCGATTGGACAGCTTTCAAAGGCTTGATTTGTAACACCCGGGAAAAATTTTTCAACGAGGGTTGCCTTAGGTTTAATTAGGTTTTGGGAGCTTAGTAAGGAACCTTGAAAGTATTTAATTATTTAATTAAAATGAGGAGATAGAAGTGAAATGTGAAATGCTAGAGTTTGGAATGGTTAAGGAATTATTGTTTGAATTAGAAACAAAAGGAATAAAGAAATCCATAATTAAATAAAGTAAAATTGACAAAAGAAAGAGGGAAGGAGGAGATTCATCCACGTTGGAAATGAGAGAGGAGATAATGAATAGAAGTAAGTGAAGTAAAGAAGAGAAATTGGTTGAAAAGTCAAAGAAGTGATGGATCAATAGAAAGAAAGGAAATGGGAGTTTGAAAAGTCATAAAGAAAATTAATTAATGGAAAGAGAGGAAGGGTAATGAATAAAAACGTGAGAAAGTTTAAAAGGAGATGTGAGTGGCTAGTTTATAAATATTAGAAGACTAGTGGAAAAATCAAAAAGGTAAGAAATTTTAGTGTTATAAAAAAAGAGATTTTGGAGGGTAAAATGACAAAGTTAGTGTCTTCTCTCTCCTTCTCCTACGAAATACCTTGGCAGCCACCATTGAAGGGTGTCTTCACCTTCATCTCTTCAATTTTATCAAGATTAAAGGTAGGTTATAGAGGGGTTTTTCAATCTATGTATTTATTTGATAAATTTTGAGGTTTTTAGTGGTGTTTATTGGGTTTTGGAAACCCTAAAGTGAAGGTCCGAATTTTCTTATTCTTTGATGAGTTTTCTCCCTATTTTCTTGGTTTAAACATTTGATAGGTTAGTTTGAGATGTCTGTGTGGTTAGATTGGATGAGTGTTACACAAAAACCGGTTGAGAACACTAGGGTGCCCGATTCTGGTTTTGCAATTTCGGATTGGCCAATGTGTTTGTTTGGTTGATTTGAGTGTATCAATAGAAAGTAGACGTGTAGAGGTTTACGGATTGGGGTGGCACGTCGAAATCCGTTGAAAAACGAGAAAGTTATGGCCGTTTGAAGTCGGATGGTGAAAATTGTGGGAATTTCGGATTTTAGGGTTTAAGTTGTCAAAGTTTGTTTAGATTGTGTTGATTTGGACTTAGTTAGGATTTAGATTATTGCTAAGTTATTTTCCTATGTTTGGTAGGTTGACGAGTGGATTAGCCGAGTGAACAAACACGTGCAGGAGTCCAGGTAAGTAATGGATTGTGTGTTTTGTCGCCTTCGGGCCTACACCACAGAACGCTAGGATTTATTGTTTGTTAGTGTATTGTTTGATAGTGTATTGTTAGTGTTTGAGTATTGTTTGATAAATTGCTGGGTTGTTATTATTTGGTGTTTGAGTGCTGTGTGATGAAATTCTTGGTTGTTGTTTGGTGTTTGAATATGGTGTGATTTGCATGCGTAATGTTTAAGCTACGAAAATTAGTGTTGGGGCATGATGTGAATGGTAAACATGAAAGGTGTAAGAAAAGCATTAGAGAGTTAAATGCCTCGTCGTTAAAGTGCAAGATGCACTAGAGGATTTAACGTCTCATCGTTAAGGTGTTAGAGTAAGCACTAGAGAGTTAAATGCCTCGTCGTTAAAGTGCATGATGCACTAGAGGATTTAACGTCTCGTCGTTAATGTGCTAGAGCATGCACTAGGGAGTTGAACGCCTCGTCGTTAAAGTGCAAGAGCACTAGAGGGTTTAGCGTCTCGTCGTTAATGTGCTAGAGCATGCACTAGGGAGTTGAACGCCTCGTCGTTAAAGTGCAAGAGCACTAGAGGGTTTAACGTCTCGTCGTTAACGTGCATGAGCAAATAGTAAAAACTGTATGTGTTAGGGGGTTGTGTGTGCATTATGCTTGTTTATATTCGTTATTCATTACTTGCTAAGCATAAGCTTACGTGTGTGTGTTCTGTGGTGTAGGTAACGACGCGGTTACAGGTGAGCTAAGCGAGTGAGCCAGGACTTGGGATGTAACGCCCCGAGTTTTCTGAACCCGGTTCGTTACTCATAAACTCGAACATAACTAAGGAATTTTGACCAATTTAAAACTTCGCTCAAAAATCCAAATTTGACGTTCACTGGAAACTCAATAAATTAAAACTTGCAGCGGAAATTATTTGGGAAAAATAGAGTTAAACAAAACTAAAAAAAATGTTGAATAATTGATTTAAGTGTTAAGAAAATAGTCGGTCAAGAAATGAAGGCATGGAGTATGAAATACTTAGAACTTTGTGAAAAGTCGAACGCATCTACCGATGAACAAGGTCAACGGAAGAGGCGAAGACAAGTTGTTCCAGCAGCGGAAAAAGACAACATCTTCCGCTCACAAGACGACAAAACTTCACAACTTCTACCGATGACGTCAGCCGGATGAATCCTTTCGTCCTGCTTCCACCGATAGCTAAACGACAAAACTCTTTAACACTTCTACCGACGACGTCAGCCGGATGCATCCCTTTCATCCAACTTCTTCTGACAACAAAATTCTATAACACTTCTACCGATGACGTCAACCGGATGAATCTTTTCATCCTGCTTCCACCGATAGCTAAACGACAAAACTCTTTAACACTTCTACCGATAAAATAACTACGCCATCCGATAGATTTAACACGCTATTTGTAATATCCGGCTTGTACGGATTTCAGATTTAATATATTATATTATTATTTTATCATATAATGGCATTTCTCGTAAATATGTCAAATCAAATCAGTTTCGCAAACGGAAAGCGTCATTTCGATCCTAATAATTAATATGAATTTTAAGGAAATTATGAGAATTTTCGGAGATTAAAAGCTATATTCCAAGTAATTACCTTTATTGTGATGTAAAGGACGTTTAAGTAGAAATAGTAAACGAAGTCCAAATTGCGAACAAACAGTTTTGATAGAACCTAAATAATGAATAAGGACTATTGGCAAAATAAGGAAATTTGGAAAGTCCGAATCGTTGGACGATTAACGAAACGAAGGACGAAACAAATAGAATTAAGTGCTAAGGGCAAAATGGTAATCTGTCAAACCAATTTTATAAAATCACAAGTCTTTCTTTTTTCCCTCATTTCTTGTAACGCCCCCGAACCCACCCCGGCTCGGTGCGCTACTTGGCTCACTCTAACCCCGATTAAAACATAATTTAAAATAAGCTTAGACTCGCTAAATTGTAACGACCTCGGCCAGGAGCCGTCACGTACACATGACTTTCGTGATTATTTACCTCTTAACCTCTATACTCTGTTCTTTAAGTGATACTGTTATATATATTTTTCTTTTGAACAAACTTAGAACTCAAAGCTTGACTCGCGAGCAACATATCGCCTGACAGAAACTAACTTATCCAAAACCCGATCCTTTCATTAATATAGTAAATCATTAGTTCACAGAACCAAGCGACTAAGCTTGGCCATCGGTTCCCTGACAATTTCGGACAGAGAAGAAACGCCCTCAGATCTCTTAACGTGATCCTACTCGGGTTTGCATGCATCAACCCACGGAGATCATCCGGTCACTAGACGACAAAGCATAGCTTCATCATCCGGTCATCACGTGTATTACGCGTGACTCACTTATCATCGCCTAGCAGAGAACATCTTCCGGTGAGCACGAGTCAAACACGTGACTCTTTAAATTCTCATCCGGTCGCTAAACGACAAGACACATTTACATCTACCGGTGACGTCATCCTGAAGACTAAACCATCATACAACTATCCTTCGGCATCTGCCGATGACGTCAGCCGGAGGGCTAAACCATCAAACCATTAATCTTAGGCATCTGTCGATGACGTCAACCGGAAGACTAAACCATCAAACAATTACCCTTCGGCATCTGCCGATGACGTCAGCCGGAAGACTAAACCATCAACAATTAACCTTCGGCATCTTCCGATGACGTCAACCGGAAGACTAAACCATCAAACGACTACCCTTCGGCATCTGCCGATGACGTCAGCCGGAAGACTAAACCATCAAACGACTACCCTTCGGCATCTGCCGATGACGTCAGCCGGAAGACTAAATCATCAAACAACTACCCTTCGGCATCTGCCGATGACGCCAGCCGGGCGATTACCTCATCCAGCTTCCGTCTTACGGTAGAGAACACTAAATCATCAAATGACTCCTTCCAACAGAAAGAAAACATAACTCATTCAAAATGCATATAGCGGAAGACTTAAGCAACAGATCATCCATAAATCTATATAATCATTCCTTGACTCAGTGATCTACTAGACAGTTTCAAAGCTCAACGTTTTAAAGTAATCTCATCCTACTTAAGCTACCATATCCTTTAACATACTGTAACATAAGAGTCTTAACCAGGGGTCATAATTCGCCTCTCCAGTCCCGCACTGTCACCTTGAGCATCCTCCAGCAACCAGCCTTAAGCATCCTCTTTGAACATAACATCCTCACCTGAACCTTCTTCACCTACACCATAAGGTTTAACTATAAGCCTAATGCTTAGTAAGGAATGCATGCTGACAGATATACATGAGTACACAATTTAAAGAGACATAAGTTCATAAACCATTCTTCATTCATGTTCATCTTTATCATTTACATGACATGTATTAAGGCAGGGAACGAGGGAGGAAGACAGGGTATATAGTCATTTGCCTATCGCGGCAGTCATACATAATCAATTGCCTATCGCGGCAATCATAATACATCACTCGGCCTCCCCCAGTGGGAGAATTCGCGAGCCATACATATCATTAACTCGGCCTCCACCAGTGGGAGATTTCGCGAACCATACATATCATTAACTCGGCCTCCACCAGTGGGAGATTTCGCGAGTCATATATACCATCAACTCGGCCTCCACCAGTGGGAGATTTCGCGAGTCATACATAACATAGTCTTTTCCCCGTTCTGCACTTAATCATGGTTACATTTACTTTTCATGTTCTCTACTTAATCATAAACGTGGACATAATGCATAGACATGAGGTTCATAGAGAAAAGTCATACCATAAGGACAAGCAGAACATTCTGTAACTTTACATTTACTTACACAACTTCTTCATATCATGGAACATACTCTTGCGGTGTAGGGCCCTAGTGGCCGGAAATCTTAATACATTCACTTACCTGGATTCCTTAGCAATCCGAACTTCCTCTCTTTAACTTCTTCACCTAAAACATGTACATTACAGTAGTTAAAACAAAGTCCTAATAGTCCTAATCATAAACCATCCTAGGATCTAATAGCTAAAGTCACTCCGAATCCTCTGTTTGACACACAGCAGTCTGAAATCCGAAACTAGGTGGACAGGTTTTACCATTGATTAAATCCGAGTTGGTTACTTTAAAATGTTCAGAATCGATTCGGGATGACATTTCTACTCTCGGATTTAAAAAGGTCTTAAACTACTCGGCCACTGCTAAGAAATTCGAACTCAAATGCCGAGCTGAAAACAGAGCTTTAATCACTAATAAATGACTACATTGTCCATTCCATACCTCGGGTGCGGATTGCAGAGAAAAGCAGGCTGAAACCAGCCGTCGGTAAGGGAAAGTCCTGGTAGCCGAGAGCAAGGACTTGGGAGAGAAGAAATCGCCGAGAGGGAATGTCGGCTACAGTGGTAATAAAGGAGGTTTAAGGTTTCCATTTCCTATTTATACTTAATCCATCAATTTTAATTACAAAACTGCCACCCAACCTAGATTTACTCCACTTGTAATAAATTTGTCTTAATATTAAATTTAAATCATAAAGGTTAAATAAGAGGGTGACAATGAAAATGGTCAGAAAATCACCTGGCCGAAATGTCGGGTGTTACATCCACCCCTCCTTAAACAAAATTTTCGTCCTCGAAAATTGCTCAAGCAAATAACTTAGGATATTTGTCCAACATCTCCTGCTGTCTTTCCCATGTGGCTTCTTCAACGCCGTGATTTGTCCATAAAACTTTCACCAATGGAATCTCTTTGTTCCTCAGAGTCTTGACTGCATATTCCTGTATCTGTATCGGTTTCTCCTCATACTCCAGTGTCGGCTCTAAACCAATATCCGATGGCTGGATGACCTGCATCGGATCACGCATACACTTCCTTAACATTGACACATGGAAGACATTATGAATTTTATCCAATGATGGAGGCAGTTGCAGTCTGTAAGCTGTACTCCCGACTTTTGCCAAGACAGGGAAGGGTCCAATAAATCTCGGATTAAGTTTTCCCTTCTTGCCAAATCTTAAGACTCCTTTAAGTGGTGACACCTTTAAGAATACTTCATCTCCTACCGAAAACTCGAGTTCCCTTCTCCTTTGATCTGCATAACACTTCTGCCGGCTTTGTGCAGTCATCATTCTTTTCCGAATAGTGGCAATCTTATCTGACATTTGCTGCAGAATATCAGGTCCAAGAAGTTTCGTTTCACCAACTTCGTCCCAGTAAAGGGGTGACCTACATTTCCTACCATACAGTGCTTCATAAGGTGCCATACCAATGGTGGACTGATAACTGTTATTGTAGGAGAACTCAACCAGAGGTAAATGTCTACTCCAAGTTGTCTGAAAGTCAAGTACACATGCTCTTAACATATCTTCGAGTATTTGAATCGTCCTTTCTGATTGGCCGTCGGTCTGTGGGTGAAAAGCTGTGCTGAAAGATAACTTTGTACCTAAAGTACCTTGCAAACTTTTCCAAAATCGAGAGGTAAACCTGGGGTCACGGTCAGAGACAATGGATACTGGGATTCCATGTAACCTAATAATTTCCTGAACATAAAGATCAGCAAATTGGTCCATCGTATAGGTGGTCCTTACAGGTAAGAAATGGGCTGATTTCGTCAGTCTATCTACCACAACCCAAATACAATCATGTCCTTTTGTCGTCTTAGGTAGTCCTACAACGAAATCCATAGCTATGTGTTCCCACTTCCATTCGGGAATAGGCAACGGTTGAAGAGTACCTCCTGGACGTTGGTGTTCGGCTTTGACTTGTTGGCATACTAAACAGGACTCTACATACTTAGCAACATCCCTCTTTAGGTTAGGCCACCAGTACAGTAACTTCAGGTCTCGGTACATCTTGGTGCAGCCAGGATGTACAGAAAAGGAAGAGGAGTGCGCCTCTGCCAAGATCAACTTACGCAATTCCACATTATTAGGAATGCACCACCGATTCCTAAACCTCAGGATTCCATCCTTGGAGAGATTGAACTCAGAGGTGGTGTCCTTCAACTTATTCATCATGCTGATATTTTCCTCTGAATCCCTCTGTTGCGCATCCTTGATCTTTTCCAAAATTGTTGGTTGAATAGTTAACTCAGCGAGCAAGACTGATAACTCTGGAACTATCTCCAAGTCGAACATCTGAACTTCTGTCCTCAAAGGTATAGACATGGTTGATACCACGGGCTGCATTGTCGTTGACATCCTACTCAATGCATCCGCTACAGAGTTAGCCTTCCCCGGGTGATACTTGATCTCAAAATCGTAGTCTTTGACAAATTCCAACCAACGTCTCTGTCTCATGTTCAACTCCTTCTGTGTAAAAAGGTACTTTAGGCTTTTATGGTCAGAAAACACCTCACATGGCTGTCCATATAAATAGTGTCTCCAAATCTTCAAGGCAAAAACAACAGCAGCTAATTCTAGATCATGAGTGGGGTAATTTTGCTCGTAACTCTTTAGCTGCCTAGAAGCATACGCTATAACTTTTCCCTCTTGCATCAGGACACAACCTAAACCAACTTTAGACGCATCGCAGTAAACACTAAATTTTCCTTCTTCGGTTGGGAGGGTTAAAACAGGGGCTGTCGTTAACTTCAGTTTCAATACCTGAAAGCTATCTTCACAGGCTTCGGTCCAAGAATACTTAATATCCTTTTTCGTCAACCTCGTCAGGGGTTTAGCTATCATAGAAAATCCCTTGATGAATTTTCTGTAATAGCCTGCCAATCCAAGGAAGCTGCGGACTTCACTGGCATTCTTAGGTTGAGGCCAATCCTTAACTGCCTGAATTTTGGTCGGGTCCACAGATATGCCGTTAGCAGAAACTACATGGCCAAGGAAATTAACCTTATCTAACCAAAACTCACACTTAGACATCTTGGCATAAAGTTGATGCTCCTTTAATGTCGTCAAGACTACTTTCAAATGTTCTTCATGGTCAGCCACAGTTCGGGAGTATATCAAGATATCATCTATGAATACGATCACAAACTTATCCAAATACTCACGAAACACACGGTTCATTAAATCCATGAAGTCTGCAGGGGCGTTTGTCAACCCAAACGACATGACTACGAATTCATAATGTCCATAACGGGTTCTGAAGGCTGTCTTTGGTATGTCTCCTTCTTTAACCTTCAGTTGGTGATAACCCGAACGTAAATCTATCTTTGAAAATACCTTAGCTCCTTGCAATTGGTCAAACAAATCATCAATCCTCGGTAAGGGGTACCTATTCTTGACGGTCAACTTATTTAGTTCCTTGTAGTCTATGCACATTCTAAGAGAATCATCTTTCTTCCTTACAAATAAGACTGGTGCACCCCAGGGAGAACTACTGGGGCGAATAAATCCCTTGTCAACCAATTCCTGCAGTTGGACCTTCAATTCTTTTAACTCGACAGGTGCCATACGGTAAGGATTCTTAGATACAGGTGATGCCTCGGGGTATGTATCAATTACAAACTCTATTTCTCTATCAGGTGGTATACCCGGTAAATCATCTAAGAATGCCTCGGGAAACTCCCGGACTATAGGAATGTCCTGTAGCTCAATTTTATTCTTCACCCGATCATCTACTACACTAGCCAGGTAACTCTCACAACCACATCTCAGCATTCGGTATATTTCCAGTGAGGATATAATTGGTATCTTACTTATTTTAGGAATGGCTTGGAAGGAATAATGATTGCCATTTGGGGGTCTAAAATCAACTATTCCAGATCTACAACTTATTGTGGCATGGTGCTTAAATAACCAGTCCATCCCTAATATCACTTCATACCCTTTTATGTCAATGACAATTAATTTCGCATAGAGATTCTTATTCCCTAAGGACACGACGTCACCCTTAACAATCTGTTCTGAATGTAGGGACTTCCCTGATGGTAACGCGACACTATATGACCTTTCAGCTGGTAAAGGTCCTATGTTATGTTTGCATACAAACAAGGTTGATATAAACGAGTGTGTGGCCCCTGTATCAATGAGTGTATAAGCAGCAAAACCACAGATCATGATAGTACCTGATATGACTGTATGCTGAACAGCTCCCTCATCTTCCATCAACGCATACACTCTGGATACAACTCTTGCACGGTTCGGGTCTGGCGGCATGGGACAGTCTCTGACTAGGTGTCCGGTCTTATCACACCTGAAACACCGGCCAGAAAGCAGCTTGCACTCATCAGGGTGGTTCCTCTGACATGTAGGGCATAGAGGTGCCAGAGGTCTCTTTCTTTTTCCCTGGTCGTCATTCTGGTTGAGGGGCCTCTTCATTCCCTGCTGTTGTTGCTGTGGTCCCCTGTTCTGTCGCGGCTGCCAACCTTTGTTCTGACGTGGTGGCGGCTGAGTGTCCTTCATGGGTTTCTTTGGCTGATCGCGCTGTGCATATGCTGTCATTTCTGCCTCTTCCAGCTCCAAGGCCTTAGCCGTCACTTCACCATAAGGTACATTATGTATCCCAGCAGTCTTCACTTTCATGTACAGACTTGGTTTCAGTCCTTGAACAAACTGATAAATCTTGTCTTCCTCATCCTCAATCATACGGGGAGCAAACCGTGATAAGGCATCGAATTCGCATATGTAATCCGTCACAGAGCCAGTTTGTCGAAGATTCATGAACTCCTTCTTCTTGTTGGCCCGAACAGTCCTATTAAAATACTTGTCAAAGAAGGCAGTCTTGAACATTCCCCAGGTCATAGTTTCGGTATTAGCGGTGTTCTGGATCGAGTCCCACCAATGCCTTGCACTTAACTCCAAATGAAAGACAGCATAGGTGACCTTATCCCCTTCGTCAACCTTTGCATACTTAAACATGTCTTCTATCTTTAGAATCCACTCCTCAGCATGAATAGGATCCGAAACATACCCATTAAACACCGGGGGTCGAAGCCGGTGAAAGCGCTCACCCCCATGATCATGAGTTGCGTTAGTACTGGAGTTGCCTTGTTCTTCCCTAGCTGTCATCAGTCGTTCTATCTGGTGAGATTGGCGCATGACTAACTCAGTCAGCTGAGCAATAGCATTGCTATCCTCATTGGTCTCTCTCTGTTGACCTCTAACCATCTTGGGATTCCTAGACAAATCATTACAGGCATAACTTAACTTAATGACATACATGAAATCATAAATACTTACAGTTGCTGAGGTGTGCTCAAGTGACAGTCAGTGCTGGAAGGCAGTCTGCAGAATCGGTTTTAGAACCTGGTTTAGCTCTGATACCATAATTGTAACGACCCCGGCCAGGAGCCGTCACGTACACATGACTTTCGTGATTATTTACCTCTTAACCTCTATACTCTATTCTTTAAGTGATACTGTTATATATATTTTTCTTTTGAACAAACTTAGAACTCAAAGCTTGACTCGCGAGCAACATATCGCCTGACAGAAACTAACTCATCCAAAACCCGATCCTTTCATTAATATAGTAAATCATTAGTTCACAGAACCAAGCGACTAAGCTTGGCCATCGGTTCCCTGACAATTTCGGACAGAGAAGAAACGCCCTCAGATCTCTTAACGTGATCCTACTCGAGTTTGCATGCATCAACCCACGGAGATCATCCGGTCACTAGACGACAAAGCATAGCTTCATCATCCGGTCATCACGTGTATTACGCGTGACTCACTTATCATCGCCTAGCAGAGAACATCTTCCGGTGAGCACGAGTCAAACACGTGACTCTTTAAATTCTCATCCGGTCGCTAAACGACAAGACACATTTACATCTACCGGTGACGTCATCCTGAAGACTAAACCATCATACAACTATCCTTCGGCATCTGCCGATGACGTCAGCCGGAGGGCTAAACCATCAAACCATTAATCTTAGGCATCTGTCGATGACGTCAACCGGAAGACTAAACCATCAAACAATTACCCTTCGGCATCTGCCGATGACGTCAGCCGGAAGACTAAACCATCAACAATTAACCTTCGGCATCTTCCGATGACGTCAACCGGAAGACTAAACCATCAAACGACTACCCTTCGGCATCTGCCGATGACGTCAGCCGGAAGACTAAATCATCAAACAACTACCCTTCGGCATCTGCCGATGACGCCAGCCGGACGATTACCTCATCCAGCTTCCGTCTTACGGTAGAGAACACTAAATCATCAAATGACTCCTTCCAACAGAAAGAAAACATAACTCATTCAAAATGCATATAGCGGAAGACTTAAGCAACAGATCATCCATAAATCTATATAATCATTCCTTGACTCAGTGATCCACTAGACAGTTTCAAAGCTCAACGTTTTAAAGTAATCTCATCCTACTTAAGCTACCATATCCTTTAACATACTGTAACATAAGAGTCTTAACCAGGGGTCATAATTCGCCTCTCCAGTCCCGCACTGTCACCTTGAGCATCCTCCAGCAACCAGCCTTAAGCATTCTCTTTGAACATAACATCCTCACCTGAACCTTCTTCACCTACACCATAAGGTTTAACTATAAGCCTAATGCTTAGTAAGGAATGCATGCTGACAGATATACATGAGTACACAATTTAAAGAGACATAAGTTCATAAACCATTCTTCATTCATGTTCATCTTTATCATTTACATGACATGTATTAAGGCAGGGAACGAGGGAGGAAGACAGGGTATATAGTCATTTGCCTATCGCGGCAGTCATACATAATCAATTGCCTATCGCGGCAATCATAATACATCACTCGGCCTCCCCCAGTGGGAGAATTCGCGAGCCATACATATCATTAACTCGGCCTCCACCAGTGGGAGATTTCGCGAACCATACATATCATTAACTCGGCCTCCACCAGTGGAAAATTTCGCGAGTCATATATACCATCAACTCGGCCTCCACCAGTGGGAGATTTCGCGAGTCATACATAACATAGTCTTTTCCCCGTTCTGCACTTAATCATGGTTACATTTACTTTTCATGTTCTCTACTTAATCATAAACGTGGACATAATGCATAGACATGAGGTTCATAGAGAAAAGTCATACCATAAGGACAAGCAGAACATTCTGTAACTTTACATTTACTTACACAACTTCTTCATATCATGGAAATAACAAATCATAGTCAACAAGCTAACATTTCAGTGATTTCCTAATACTCTTGCGGTGTAGGGCCCTAGTGGCCGGAAATCTTAATACATTCACTTACCTGGATTCCTTAGCAATCCGAACTTCCTCTCTTTAACTTCTTCACCTAAAACATGTACATTACAGTAGTTAAAACAAAGTCCTAATAGTCCTAATCATAAACCATCCTAGGATCTAATAGCTAAAGTCACTCCGAATCCTCTGTTTGACACACAGCAGTCTGAAATCCGAAACTAGGTGGACAGGTTTTACCATTGATTAAATCCGAGTTGGTTACTTTAAAATGTTCAGAATCGATTCGGGATGACATTTCTACTCTCGGATTTAAAAAGGTCTTAAACTACTCGGCCACTGCTAAGAAATTCGAACTCAAATGCCGAGCTGAAAGCAGAGCTTTAATCACTAATAAATGACTACATTGTCCATTCCATACCTCGGGTGCGGATTGCAGAGAAAAGCAGGCTGAAACCAGCCGTCGGTAAGGGAAAGTCCTGGTAGCCGAGAGCAAGGACTTGGGAGAGAAGAAATCGCCGAGAGGAAATGTCGGCTACAGTGGTAATAAAGGAGGTTTAAGGTTTTCATTTCCTATTTATACTTAATCCATCAATTTTAATTACAAAACTGCCACCCAACCTAGATTTACTCCACTTGTAATAAATTTGTCTTAACATTAAATTTAAATCATAAAGGTTAAATAAGAGGGTGACAATGAAAATGGTCAGAAAATCACCTGGCCGAAATGTCGGGTGTTACATAAATTCTCTTAATCCTAACCGTTAAGCACCACGGCGTCCTTCCCGAAAATTTCGGCAAAGTAACGCCTGAAAATAGCGCATCCAAAATGCTAAATACCTGCATAAAATCTAATCCCAACCAATCAGAATGCTCTTAACTATCTAACCAACCTAAAAATCTCCAACAATCAACATATCGTTGAGAAAATGCTATCAACCCAAAAGAAACATTACACATTCCCATCAATTCCACAATCAAACATTTACAATACTATCAACATACAAAACCCACATCCCCCGAAGACCATGGTCGAGGCGCCGCGACAACTGCCTGCACCGGTATGCCCCGTACATCATCAACTGCGTCCCAATCCTGGCTTTCCGTAAGGCACTCGCCTGTACTCCTGTCAATACCTACACCACGGAACACAAAACGTAAGCATAATGCTTAGCAAGTAGGGAATAATGTATACGAAAACACAATGCACACTACACAACAACCCTCACCACAACCCTAATACATGCGGTTTCTAACTCTCGGTTGTGTTCACTCGTTCTCGTCTCATTACTCATCACTTTCACTTGTGCGTCAAGCGGATACCTATCCTAACAGGATGGTCACGCGTTGACCACTCAGAGCCAGATCCGAGGCACACATCGTGTTCACACACAGGACGGCCATACAGGATCTTCTCCCACGTCGATCAATGAACCTCGTTCATTATCAACTCACTGGTAGACACCTCCCGAACTGTCATACTTTCAGACACTAAATCGCGACGAGGTGACTCAACCAGACAACACCGTGCATCTTTTGTGTTAACATCCCGAACTGTCATACTTTCAGACACTAAATCGCGACGAGGTTACACCACAAGAGACCACACACACACCTTTTGTGGAACCCTCCCGAACTGTCATACTTTCAGACACTAAATCGCGACGTGGCGACTCCACAAAAGGTCACATTGCCTCACATATCTTTTAACTTTACATTTTACTTTCACTGTTTGCAAACGATGCTCAAAACACGTATTTCGTAGTTTGAAAACCATGATTCATGCCACACACAATGCTCAACACGAAACAAAACAAAACAACCAAACAAAGCAAACAAACAATTCCCTACCGTTCCATGGTGTAGGCCCGAAGGCAAAACACAAGCAGTCCACTACTTACCTGAATTCCTTACGTGTGCTCGTAATTAAATGCTCGGTCGGTCCAATTGTTCCTAACAATATAAGAAAATAACTTAGCACACTCTAAGAAATCTAAGACTTGCCTAAGATAAAACTAAGGACAATTTTTAACCAAATCCACAACAAAACCCGAAATTCCTCACACTTTTCATCAACCAACTTTAAAAATCCATAACTAATTCTATACACATCAAAACGCTTCGATTCCAAAGCCCATAGATTCATTAAAGTGTCTATTTAAATCCATTAAAACATTTTTGCAAGATAAAATAAGGAAGAGGTTTGAAAAACACAAAAACCGAAACATGCCTAATCTTCCTTCACAGATTTTTATCCAACTTTGAAAAATCACAATTTAATCTATACTTATCCAAATTTAATAATTCCAACGGCTATGGATTCCTTAAAGAGTCTACTTTAATATGATCAATTCAATTTATAAAAGAAAACCTACTCACTGGACCGAAAATGCAGAATTCCGAAATGCCCAGAAATCCATCGTTTTTGGTACCTTCTCAAGCAAACTTCATGTTTTCTTCTTTATCTAACCCTACACCACCATTAATATCCATTTAAACCTCAAAACATCAAGGAATGGAGAAACGAAAAGCAATTTTTCGTGCATTCCTATTAGGTTTCCTAACCATCTAATAAACACAACAAAACCTCTCTTCTAGTACATGGGAACTTCAAAATATTCATAAACTTCAATTAGGATTTGTCATACCTTGAGAAACTTGAGAGAAGTGAAGGAGAATGGCGTAGGAGGATGCTGGTATGCTGGAGAAGGAACGTGGGGAAAAGGAGAAAATGAAAAGTTTTCTTTCACCTAACCCCTAAAAGGATAAGCTTTAATCACCTAATCTCATATTCTTTCCCAAATTGCCCTTCACCAAGCAAATTTTCCAACGTGAAGAATGATTTCATAAAGTTTGACTCTTTCAACTTCAGATTACTTTTGACTACTAGCCTTCAATTTGTTTAATTTCTCTTTTGTTTTCCACGTGAATCTCACCTTTTTTTAACTTAACAATTTGACTTTTCAACTTTGCATAATTGATTAAAATAAAATTTACCATTTCTTTATGTTTCCTTAAATTTTCTAACCTCAATATTTTACCTAAATCAACTTCTTTTATTATTGGCCGAAAATAATTTAAACCTCAATTACGATTACGATAGACGTTTCGGGTATGAGAAATTGTGACTATAAACACTATGCATCATTTACAAAACCCACCTAAGAATTACCTTAAACATTGGAGAAATCTCAAGAGAGATGGAGAAGAAGTTGACATGAGAGGTTACTGGAAAGGGGAAGATGAAACGTGGGAAAAATAGGGGAAGTGAATTAACACTCACATCTCTTCTTTAAAAAGGAGAAACTTAGAGGGTGAGGTGTCCCTCACCTTTCCTCTGTTTCTTCAAACCAACGTGGAATGTCCTTGGTTTTACTCAAGTTTGACTTTTTCAAACTAACATTTACTTACTTAACACTTTAAGGAATAAGTGTTATCAAAAGCATGTGTTTTAATTTGATTGGTTGAAAACAAAACCAACTTTTACTTTTGACATTTCAACTCACCTTTCTCTTCCCTTCATGATCCAACGTGAATGCTATCATTTAATCACTTTTCTTTCATAAATTTCCATTACATTATTTTCCTTTTCATTATTTTATCATATTTTATTTCCATTTCATTACCTTGCTTTTTGACTTGTCAACTCTTTCCTTCCACAATTTCTTTTTACTATTTACTTCTAATCTCTTGCTTCTAATCTCTTAACATTAAACTCTCATACAACCTAGGCTACGCACGCTATCGAAATTTTTCGGGTGTTACATTTCTTCCTGCGCGATTTCCAGAGAGCGATTCCTCTCTGTTTGCTGCGACCATTCCTTCCACGCCAATCTCCGTTTCTCCTCCGTTCTTCCTCCGTTCTTCGCGATTTCTCCTCCAATCGCAATCCTAGGTATGAATCTATGATTCTATAGCGTTAGTTTTCAATTATCGGATCGTTTTAAAGTTAGGGTTTCGTTAGGGTTTTATTAGAAATCGAGATTTAGGGTTCGTAATTAATAGGTTAGCCGTGATTAAGTATATATTGAACGTATTGGACGTTATTGGACGAAGTTAAATCAATTTGTGAAAAAGTTAAAATTGGTAGATTTTCGGGTTTTTTAAAGAAAAACTCGTTAATTGAAGTTTTGGATTATCAAGCGCTAATTGACGTTATAAACGCTTTGATTAGCTAAGTTAAGAATTTAGGAAAAATTCTTTAGTTAAGGTTTGTAATTTGGACGTCAAAAGCTTAAATTGGTTTTAACGACGAATATTGTATTTTGCCTCAGACACACGACTCCCGTGGACGAAGCTTGAGATTCAGCGCGCTCAAGGTAAGTTATCGTGACTTACTCTGGCCGATTGGCCTACACCGTACTTCGATGTCGCGTCAAGGATCTTAGAGGATTGATTGTTTTAACTGCTTTGGTTGGGTAGTTAGGTTTAAACGTTTTGTAGGTTATTTCATTTACAGTCTTGATGGTACGCATGCTTGTTTGTTTACTTTTATATTGAACTGTTCATGCATCACGTATTTTAACTTGGCATGAAAACGAATTTCTGCACTGCACGATGTTTTCTGAAAACTATGTGGCCCAGAAATTGGGGGCTCTTGATCTATCGTGCAGGCCGATTAAGGGTCTGGCCGATACCACATCTCATGTACTGTAATTAATGAACGTAATCTGTTATCTGGTCACGCGAGGTGGAGCTCAGGCACGACTGTACGTGTTGTAAGCGTGTACCCCCTCCTCTAACCGCACGGGGTAGTCCGACCGCTGGATGAGCCCCCTTCGGTTAGAGGGATGAGATCTCGATGATATACTGTCTGCGACGCTCTGTTATGCATGATTTCTGAACTCCATATGCACTGCACGCATCTGCATTTACGTAGGATTTACTGAGCCTGTTAGCTCATAGTGTGTCTGTATGGTGTAGGTGACGTTTTAGGTGACATAGAACCAGGTGAGGACGACGTTCCTCCTCCTGACACCTGATGCAGTTGATGGAGAATGGCCCGTGGGAGTGTGCTGAGCGGTCGGTGCGTTTTGACCCGTGGGGACGTCTGTAAAAGTGTTTTGGGGGATTTAACGAATGTGTGTAGATGAACATGTTAGAACGTCTGGATATGGTTAGATGTTAGATTCATATATGATGTTTTAAACGTTTTTGGAAATCTGTTATAATCTGTGTTTTTATAGTTTTTACTGGAACTGCTTGGAATTTGAAACAGGAGGATTAGACAACTTTTAAACGTATCCATGCAGTTCGTTTTGACGAAAGTTTAACGTATGTTTAGTTCGTTTAATTCGTTGATTTATGACATGAAAAATGAGATAGGTTTTCTGGAGGAAAATGTTTGGGATAGCTCTCTGGAATCTCGGATTCCAGAGAGGGATTAGTCGCTGCAATACAGCGACTGGTCGCTGCAATATGCAGCGACTGGTCGCTGTATTGTGCAGCGATCAGGCGCTGCATGCAGCGACTGATCGCTGCATAATGCAGCGCATGTAGCGATCGGGCGCTGCATTTTCTTTTCCTCTGTCTTTCCGGTTTTACCCTTCAGCGATGGAAAAATGTTTTAATGGATTTATTAATTGTTTTTAAATAGTTTTAAGTTATAAATGGTTTGTTTTAAGTGGTTTAAAAACGCTGCTCAAAGTGTAAAATGAAATGAAAAATTTATACGGGTAAAAAAAAAAAAACAAATAAATGGGTACAGTATTAGGGGTGTTACACTATTCCTACCGGTAGAAAGTATCCATCTTCTACCGATAGAAAAACAATGTCTTCTACCGATAGACTACAACTGCCGATAGAAAACAGAGCAACTTTTCCACAATTCATGTTCCATACAAAAACAACTCTACTATGAAAGGACTTAATCGCTTCAATGAAACCATTTAGAAACAACTCCAATCCCTACATTACTCGAAATCTAGTAAAACCAACGCTAAATCAGCAGAGTACTATTATCAGAAAATCTAAAAGTAATGTGTTCAAAACATTGAAAACTATTACTGTTATAAGACTCAACATACTTAAGTGAAAATATTGTCGACTGAACTAGAGAGTTTTCAAACCTAAGATCAAAACATTAAGAATTGATTCTGTCAACGAAACTCAAACACAACTCAGCTATCCAATTGTTTACTACAATCCACATACACAAAACACTGGTTAAACCACCTCATCAGTTTACCAAGTCGTGGCCTGGATGCGCTCCTCCAACATCATCTATTCATTTGTGAACTCAGGAAAATCACCTGCAGTAACCTCAACACCTACATCACAAAACTCAACTATTAGCCTAATGCTAAGTAAGTAAAGCAGTAATGAAATGAAATGCTGAAACGCTGAAACATAAATTCCTAAACATGCAGTTTCTACTTTCTCATCTCAGTTGCATTCACATTCATTCATAAACTGTTCTGATCCCTCGGTTCCCTTGGGAGTGGGATCAATTCTCCCAATGTTATACATCCTCTACTCGATTAAGGGCCAGATGAATTCCCTTAATAGCTATTCTGATCCCTCAGTTCCCTTGGGAGTGGGATCAATTCTCCCAATGTTATACATCCTCTACTCGATTAAGGGCCGAATGAATTCCCTTAATAGCTATTCTGATCCCTTAGTTCCCTTGGGAGTGAGATCAATTCTCCCAATGTTATAAATCCCTTCATAAGTTAAGGGGTGGATTAGTTCCCTTAATAGCTTGTCTGTCACAATCAGTTCATGCCTTACCATTCCTTACATGAAAATTCATTTTCGTAATCTTTCACAAAAACATGATGCATGACATACAAACTCATTCCCACAATACCTAATCCTAATGTTTTGTGATGTAGGCCCGAAAGCACATGCATACTTTACTTACCTGGATTCCTGGGGGAAATGTTTGGTTGCTAACCACTTCGGGTTCTGCTCAAACCTAAAACCATAGACAGTGTATTAGTTAAACTTCATTCTAAGCTATCCAGGAGTCTTAAGGAAATTAGTTTGGAAGCTCAGATCTTCGTGTATTCCCGATTCTGCACTAAACCCGAAACTACACACATTCACAACACTCCCAAAAACACATACATTGCATTCCCTCTGTTATCTAACTGTCAAGTCATAAGGAAAAATGAAGGAACTCACCTAAATCGGAGAAATCACTGGAGAAATCGGAGGAAAAATCGCCTGGAACTCTGATGAGCTTGAGCTGAATACCGAGAAAGGAAAATGAGGGGGCAGTGGCGGCTAAACCTCATTAAACCCTCCCTTAAATACGTTATCCACAATAAATTGCAATTTACCATTTTGTCCTTACTCACTCACTTATTAACCTAATCACTAAATCACCCAAATTTAAATTTTAAAGCATTCTCAAAAAGTAAATCGGTTAATAGAAAACGAATGTTACAATCTACCCTTCTTAAAATAATTTTGTCCTCAAAATTCAGTACCTGAATAATTCTGGATGTTGGTCCATCATGTCTTGCTGGCGCTCCCAAGTTGTCTCCTCAATATTCTGGTTACGCCACAATACCTTCACCAATGGAACTTCCTTGTTGCACAATACCTTCACTGCATAATCTAAGATCTTTACTGGTTTCTGTTCATAGGCAAGTGTAGGATGAATCTCAAAGTCTTGCTGTTCCATGACTTGGTTTGGATCTTTTATGCACTTTTTCAACATGGAAACGTGGAATACATCATGTATCCCTTCCATAGAAGTTGGTAGTTGTAATTGGTAAGCTGTTTTTCCAATCCTCTTCAGAATCGTGAACGGTCCAATGAACCTGGGGTTCAACTTGCCTCTCTTTCCAAATCTCACAACTCCTTTAAATGGTGATATCTTTTGAAAAACTTCATCACCTACTTCAAACTCTAATTCTCTACGCCTCAAGTCGGCATAGCTCTTCTGTCGGCTTTGAGCTGTTAAGATCCTCTGGCGGATGAGGGCAATTTTCTCTATTGTCTGCTGCATAATTTTAGGACCAATTAATCGTGCTTCTCCAACTTCATCCAAATACAATGGAGATCTGCACTTTCGTCCATACAATGCCTCGTATGGTGCCATGCCTATTGTTGTCTGAAAACTGTTGTTATAAGAAAATTTAACTAAGGACAAGTGTTTGCTCCATGAACCTTGAAAGTCTAATACACATGCACGGAGCATATCCTCTAATGTTTGAATAGTCCTTTTTGATTGTCCATCTGTTTGAGGGTGGAAAGCTGTGCTAAAACTAAGCTATGTTCCCATAGCCTTGTGCAAACATTTCCAAAACTTAGATGTAAATCTAGAGTCTCGGTCTGAAACTATGGTTCTTGGAACTCTATGCAGTCTAACAACTTCATGCACATACAATTCAGCAAGTTGATCCATCGAGTAAGTCACCTTTATTGGTAGGAAATGAGCTGATTTGGTTAGACGGTCTACTATCACCCAAATTGCATCATGTCCCTCTGCTGCTCTAGGCAATCCCACCACAAAATCCATCGTTATTTGTTCCCATTTCCATTCAGGAACTGGTAAAGGTTATAATGTTCCTGAGGGTCTCTGATGCTCAGCTTTAATCCGCTGACAACACAAACATGATCCTACATACACTGCAACACTCCTTTTCATACTTGGCCACCAATAATGCTGTTTAAGATCCTTGTACATCTTCGTACTTCCGGGGTGAACAGAAAATCGAGAAGAATGAGCTTCAGTGAGAATCTCATCTTGAAGTTCTTTAATGGCAGGAACAAATAATCTATTTCTAAACCTAAGGATTCCATCAGCAGAATAGTTAAAATTCGACTTGTCTGTAGAATCCATGCAGGACTTATACTTATTGCATTCAGTGTCGTTCCTTTGAGCTTCTTTTATTTTCTCCAAAATAGTTGGCCTCAAGGATATGGCCGAGAGCATAGCTGATACACTGGATACTGCTTCTAGATTAAACTTTTGGAATTCAGACTCCAAAGCTAGTGGCATGTCTAAAATCATGGCTGAGGCTGATGTTGTCACTCTACTCAAGGTATCTGCCACAACATTTGCCTTGCCGGGATGGTACTTAATCTCGAAATCATAATCTTTTACAAATTCCAACCATCGACGTTGCCTCATATTTAATTCCTTCTGTGTGAAGATATACTTCAGGCTCTTATGATCTAAAAATATCTCACAAGATTGTCCATACAAATAGTGTCTCCAAATCTTTAGGGCAAAACCACAGCAGCTAACTCTAAGTCATGCGTAGGGTAATTCTTCTCATGTGTTTTCAACTGTCTAGAGGAATAAGCTATCACTTTTCCATCTTGCATTAGAACACAACCAAGACCAATTTTGGAAGCGTCACAGTAAATGCTAAACTTACCATCTTCAACTGGAAGGGTTAAAATTGGAGCATCGGTCAGTTTCTGTTTCAAGATCTGAAAACTATGCTCACATTCGTCAGTCCATATATACTTCACATTTTTCCTTGTTAACCTAGTAAGGGGGGTAGCAGTCTTCGAGAATCCTTCAATGAACTTTCTATAATATCCTGCTAGTCCAAGAAAACTCCTAATATCTGTAGCACTCTTCGGTTGGGGTCATTCCTTAACTGCTTGAACCTTATCTGGATCGACAGATATAGCATCCCCAGAAATAACATGTCCTAGAAAGTGAACTTGGTCCAACCAAAATTCACACTTAGAAAACTTGGCGTATAGTTGGTGCTGTTTTAATACTTCCAACACCAAGGTCAGATGCCTAGCATGCTCATCCTTAGTACGCGAATAGATTAAAATGTCATCTATGAACACTATGACAAACTTATCAAAATACTCATGAAACACTCTATTCATGAGATCCATAAAGGCTGCTGGTGCATTTGTCAATGCAAAGGACATGACCAAAAACTCATAATGTCCATACCTTGTGCGAAAGGCAGTCTTAGGAATATCCTCAGATTTGACTTTTAATTGGTAATAACCGGGCCTAAGGTCAATCTTAGAGAAAATACGTGCACCTTTAAGCTGGTCAAATAAATCATCAATCCTTGGCAATGGATACCTGTTCAATGCACATTCGCATCGACCCATCTTTCTTTTTGACAAAAAGGACAGGTGCACCCCACGGTGAAAAGCTTGGGCTTATGAACCCTTTCTCTAACAGATCCTCCAACTGCTTCTTTAATTCCTTAAGTTCTGTTGGTGCTAGCCTATATGGATTTTTAGACACAGGCTCAGCGCCGGGGTAAACATCTACAATGAATTTGATTTCCCTATCTGGGGGTAAACCAGGAAGGTCGTCTAAAAACACTTTAGGGAAGTCTTGGACAATTAAGACATTTTGGGGTGTTGCTTTTCCTACGAATTGTGTATCTAGAACACTGGCCAAGAAGCATAGGTACTCCCCGCATGGTGAAGGTATACAATTTATCGAAGTCATAACGAACATTCCCTCACTCTTCTTTAAAGCTTGGAAGGTATGATTTAAACCGTCAGGGGGTTGGAACCTAACTACTCCAGTCCTTCAGTCGATTGTGGCATAATGTTTAAATAGCCAATCCATTCCTAGGATTACATCAAATCCCATTATATTCATAATAATGAGATCAGCAGGTAGACTCACACTTCCTACTAACACATCACTGTCAAGCATCACCTGGTTAGAGTGCATGCGTTCACCAGAGGGTAAAGCAACACTAAACACATGCATAGAAGGGGTAAACTGTGCATCTAACTTAACAGCAAAAGTAGATGCTATGAATGAATGTGTTACACCAGAATCTATCAATGTAAAAGCAGGTATAAAGTTGACCAATATAGTACCTGACACAACAGCAGGCTGCTCATCATCGCCCGACTCCATCATGGAGAATATCCTCGGCTTAATCATAGCAGGGCCATTCTTAGGAGTTTGACAGTCTCTAACGACGTGGCCAACCTTGTTACAGTTGAAGCATTCGGGTGACTCTGGGCCTCGGGCAATCCCTGTGTGTGTGTCCAAACTCCTCACAGTTGAAACACTTTCCCGTCCCAAACCTGCACTCGCCCAAGTGACTCTTCAAACACTTCGGGCACTGAGGAAACTTCTTGGTATCCGGTACCTTCTTTCCAGATCCTTGGCCACTCTGGCTCTCGCTAGGCCTCTTCATTCCTCTTTGTTGGTGTGGCTGGATAAACTTTTGTGGGACCTCTTTTGATCCAGCACACTTCCTTTCAGCCTCTTCCACTTCCAGAGCAATGGACACAACCTCGATGAATGTCAAGCCTTTAATACCGCAAAATTTAAGCCCTCTGTAGATTTCTGGCTTCAGTCCATGCACAAATTTGAATACCTTGTCCTCGTCCCTGTGAGCAAAATGTCCAGCAAACCTGGACAGGGACTCGAACAGCCTACACTACTCGGCTACAGACCCTGTCTGCTTCAAGTTTAAAAATTCCAACTTCTTTGCAGTTTGGACAGTACTGTTGAAATACTTCTCGTAGAAAATGTCCTTGAATTGCGACCAAGGCATCGCCAAGACATCAGTGGTGGTCTCTATTGTTTCCCACCAGAGTTGAGCTTCACCATTCAAGTGAAATGTCGCCAACGTGACCTTGTCTCCTTCTCCTATGTTGGCACACCTAAACATACTTTCAATCTTCCTAAGCCACCCTTCAACAATAACTGGATCAGATGATTGTCCATCAAACGTGGGTGGTCTTAGTCTCCGGAATCTATCTCCAGAATGTTCATTGCTAGAACCCTAGTTGGCACTTCCTTGTACCTCTTGGTTCAACAGTACTCCTAGTTGATCAGACTGCTGGCGCACTAAATCGGTTTGCTGACGCACCGACTCTGTCAGCTGCCTAATCACACTAGGCTCCTCTCCACCACTCAGGTTTGACATTTCCCTTGGCACTCTAGGTCTCCCTGGGCGTCGAGCCATTATACTAAAGTCCTGCACAGGGTTAATTACACTCTTAAATATTTGCCAACTAAGGTTAACTTAAACACTTACAGTTGTTGAAGCGCTTCCATGCAACGATTGGCACTGATGAGTACTCTTTTGAACGGTTTAACCGAATATCTCTGATACCATACTGTAACGCCCCGAGTTTTCTGAACCCGGTTTGTTACTCATAAACTCGAACATAAGTAAGGAATTTTGACCAATTTAAAACTTCGCTAAAAAATCCAAATTTGATGTTCACTATAAACTCAATCAATTAAAACTTGTAGCGGAAATTATTTGGGAAAAATAGAGTTAAACAAAACTAAAAACAATGTTGAATAATTAATTTAAGTGTTAAGAAAATAGTCGGTCAAGAAATGAAGGCATGGAGTATGAAATACTTAGAACTTTGTGAAAAGTTGAACGCATCTACCGATGAACAAGGTCAACGGAAGAGGCGAAGACAAGTTGTTCCAGCAGCGGAAAAAGACTACATCTTCCGCTCACAAGACGACAAAACTTCACAACTTCTACCGATGACGTCAGCCGGATGAATCCTTTTGTCCTGATTCCACTGATAGCTAAACGACAAAACTCTTTAACACTTCTACCGACGACGCCAGCCGGATGCATCCCTTTCATCCAACTTCTGCCGACAACAAAATTCTATAATAGTTCTACCGATGACATCAGCCGGATGAATCTTTTCATCCTGCTTCCACCGATAGCTAAACGACAAAACTCTTTAACACTTCTAGCGATAAAATAACTACGCCATCCGATAGATTTAACACGCTATTCCTACCGGTAGAAAGCATCCATCTTCTACCGATAGAAGAACAATGTCTTCTACCGATAGACTACAACTGCCGATAGAAAACAGAGCAACTTTTCCACAATTCATGTTCCATACAAAAACAACTCTACTACGAAAGGACTTAATCGCTTCAATGAAACCATTTAGAAACAACTCCAATCCCTACATTACTCGAAATCCAGTAAAACAAACGCTAAATCAGTAGAGTACTATTATCAGAAAATCTAAAAGTAATGTGTTCAAAACGTTGAAAACTATTACTGTGATAAGACTCAACATACTTAAGTGAAAACATTGTCGACTGAACTAGAAATTTTTCAAACCTAAGATCAAAACATTAAGAATTGGTTCTGTCAACAAAACTCAAACACAACTCAGCTATCCAATTGTTTACTACAATGCACATACACAAAACACTGGTTAAACCGCCTCATCAGTTTACCAAGTCGTGGCCTGGATGCGCTCCTCCAACATCATCTATTCATTTGTGAACTCAGGAAAATCACCTGCAGTAATCTCAACACCTACATCACAAAACTCAACTATTAGCCTAATGCTAAGTAAGTAAAGCAATAATGAAATGAAATGCTGAAACGCTGAAACATAAATTCCTAAACATGCAGTTTCTACTTTCTCATCTCAGTTGCATTCACATTCATTCATAAACTGTTCTGATCCCTCGGTTCCCTTGGGAGTGGGATCAATTCTCCCAATGTTATACATCCTCTACTCGATTAAGGGCCAGATGAATTCCCTTAATAGCTATTCTGATCCCTCAGTTCCCTTGGGAGTGAGATCAATTCTCCCAATGTTATACATCCTCTACTCGATTAAGGACCGAATGAATTCCCTTAATAGCTATTTTGATTCCTCAGTTCCCTTGGGAGTGAGATCAATTCTCCCAATGTTATAAATCCCTTCATAAGTTAAGGGGTGGATTAGTTCCCTTAATAGCTTGTCTGTCACAATCAGTTCATGTCTTACCATTCCTTACATGAAAATTCATTTTCGTAATCTTTCACAAAAACATGATGCATGACATACAAACTCATTCGCACAATACCTAATCCTAATGTTTTGTAATGTAGGCCCGAAGGCACATGCATACTTTACTTACCTGGATTACTGGGGGAAATGTTTGGTTGCTAACCACTTCGGGTTATGCTCAAACCTAAAACCATAGACAGTGTATTAGTTAAACTTCATTCTAAGCTATCCAGGAGTCTTAAGGAAATTAGTTTGGAAGCTCAGATTTTCGTGTATTCCCGATTCTGCACTAAACCCGAAACTACACACATTCACAACACTCCCAAAAACACATACATTGCACTCCCTCTGTTATCTAACTGTTAAGTCATAAGGAAAAATGAAGGAACTCACCTAAATCGGAGAAATCACTGGAGAAATCAGAGGGAAAATCGCCTGGAACTCTGATGAGCTTGAGCTGAATACCGAGAAAGGAAAATGAGGGGGCAGTGGCGGCTAAACCTCATTAAACCCTCCCTTAAATACGTTATCCACAATCAATTGCAATTTACCATTTTGTCCTTACTCACTCACTTATTAACCTAATCACTAAATCACCCAAATTTAAATTTTAAAGCATTCTCAAAAAGTAAATCGGTTAATAGAAATCGGGTGTTACATGGGAGTAGTCGGAGACGCACGGGGCATGCCGGTGCGGGCAGTTGTCGGGGCGACTCAACCATGGTCTTCGGGATGTATATAGGATTGGGTAGTTTATTCGATATTTTGGTAGTTTATTGTAAATGTCTGTTTATAGAAATGATGAGAATATGTAACTCTTTTTAGTTGATGTTTTTAACAGTTACGGTATAGCTATTTGTATCGGTGTATATAGTCATAGTTAAGGGTGATGTGTCGCCCTATACTGTGGACTTTCTTCATTTAGAGATGTTAGTATTATAGTTTCCCTCTTTACTGCTATTTGGAGATTTCGTATGCTGGTTAGTTAAGTAGAAGTATTCTGGATCTGGTTGGGGAATTGATTTATTGCAGGTACCTAGCATTGTGGAGGCGCCATTTTCAGGCGTTACTTTGCCGAAATTTCGGGAAGGACGTCATGGTGCTTAAAGGTTAGGATTAAGGGAAATTAGTGAGTCTAGGTAGCTAGGTATGACATAAGAGAGTTTCGGGAGATTTAGTTTTAAATTCAGCTGTGTCAGTTTCCTTTTATGTTTGGGGTTTATGAAAGTTATATTAAATTATGTTTTAATGTGGGATTGGTTAGCAAAGTAGCGCACCTAGCCGGGTCGGGTTCGGGGGCGTTACATGATTGCCCCTTTGGGAGAGATTGAATCAAGGAAGAGGGCCTATTAGGCCCTCACTTTGAGAGAGAAATGAGACCATTATTCTCCATTGACCCGGCCACCCACGCAGCTCTCCGAGACATTAATCTAAGATTTTAGACGTTTCATGCATTCACTTTGATCCCCAAGTATGACATGAGATTGACCAATCTGAATGAGTTTTTCAATGTATTTTTACTACCTGCGAAGGACAAATCAACATTGCCATGTTTGTGATGATTAGAAAGTGTTTGATGTCTCAGTCAATAAACATATTGTGTCCTCAGTTTAGGATGAAGATTGCGAAGTTAGAACTTGCAGTACGAAATTGAAGTTCTATTTTTGCAGGAGCTGCTTAATTTGAAGTGAGCAACGACAACAATCAATATGTGGTTGATTTGAATAGACGTGACTGCATTTATTACCAGTGGGAGCTTACTAGGATTCCACATGTACATGGAATTCAGTACATCCATTTCATGAGGATTGCACCGGTAGATTATGTTCATCATTGCTATCACCGAAAAACTTATATGAAGATGTATGCAAACTTCATTCATTCGCTTAGTGGCCAACACATGTGGCTCGAAGTAAGTATGCATAAAATTCGTCTGCCAAGTAGAAAACACCAACCTTGGAGGCCGAAGAAAAAAAGTGTGCGAGATGTCGATAAGCCTTGAGGCTCAACAATCTTTAGAAAGAACTCAACAATGACATGTGGAAGATGTCGGCGTGCAGGGCATAATGATCGCACTTATAGAGAATTTTTTTACACTTCAGACGCTGCTTCTGCTTCAGCATCGCATGACACATTCATTAGTTTCAACACCGCCAGGATGCAAGTAAGTGCTTATTAAGATTTCATACATGAATTTTGTATTGAGTATGTTATGATATCTGTTTTTATTTTTGTGCAGGAGTCATCTATGCATGGCCAAGACAGTAATTTCATGTCGTGATGTTATTGAAATTATGTGCACCACTAATGTATAGAAATTGTAAAAATTATAAAGAAATTGTGAAATTATAAAATTGTTAAGATTGTGAAGATTGTTCATATAAAGTTAAAAAATTGAGCAAAGTTTCTTTTGTTTTCTTACTCCCCTATGACTATTTTTAACAGTTCATGCATATCTAAAACACAATATACTCACCAACAGCAGATCCATAAAGTAAATTACAACCATCATCATGCATAAAGTAGAGTACAACCATATAAAATATTTTAAGAGAAAGTAAATTATAACCACTACAATCACAATGAAACGTAAAGTACAAAACATAAATTATAAGCTAATCATCTTTATCTTCAGCCTTTGGTGGGTGCATCTTCCCCTATCATCCTTTGCTCAACTAGACAATTCAGAGTTGTGTATGACATCCACGGTTCCTCAATTGTAGCTTTCACGTCTCTCTAGGACACAGTTAGCTGCTCTACTCTGCCAATGAGAATGTCCAGCATTTGCTCAACCCTATCTCACACAGCAGATGTGTGCGACAATGGCTGCATGGGAGGATCCTCCATAGAAACATCCCGAGAGGTGCATTTGGTGGATGAGTTCCGAGGTAGAGGCTTCGCGATCGGCCTTGAACAACTTCAATTATGCCCATATGAAATAAATGGGTCTTGTCGAATACATCTGTCGATCTTGAGATTTTCATCCGCTTACCCAACGGTTTTTGAATGTTAAAGTGGTTAAAAATCTTCTGAATCAATGTGTTATACAACATATTCTTATTACACATTCAGCTAATCTTTAACATGTGGCCCGAAATCAAAAATCTCAAATCAAACATTTTTGCATTATAAAGTTTCTCCATTACATGGAGATCTATGCAACTTGCCTGATCTTTGTTGTCATCAGAATAGCATGGGTTATCACATTGTAAATAACCCGAGCTTCTACATTGAAGTCCTTCGATTTCGGTTTGCTTAACACTTGAATCTCAAGATTTCGATGAATTTTTCTCAAGAGCTCAAGTTCTTCGCTTGCTCTGATAAAATCGCAATCCCGAGAAGCAGAGTAGTAATGCTCAAATTCAATATTGTCACTCGAAAAACTGATCAATTGATTTACATCCTCTGTGAATATCATGATTTCCAAACCTAATATATATGTCTTCACTGAACCATGGTCCCCAATTGGAGCCAAATTTTCATAAAATAGCCGAATGAGATGCTCACAACAATCCCCCTTCAATTCACAAAAGCCTCGTAATCCAAATCGGTCAAAAAATTGTGAACTCCCAACGATTCAATTGACTGATTTAGAATAATATTAGAGAATATAATTGACTGGTTTATCATGTCCTATTTATACTTAAGTTCACAAAATCGAGTTCTAAATTCATTTGAACGATACCCGGTACCTTGTCGGCAGACTTGTGCTGGAGGCCGGTTAGTGGGACGGTGGACATTGTGACAGTCCTCCTTCGGACGGAGCACTTTGTGTCGATGGAGCATTTTGTTTGAACATCAACTTGGGAGCAATTTTGAAGCAATATACTGCAGTTTGGCACAATTTGGCCGAGATTTGGAGCTTCGACGGTCAATAAGGAGAGGGAGCTAGATGCCAATCTATTTGGGAGAGTGTGGAGGTTGGTTTGGCACGGTTTTGGCAGCCGATTGTCACCAGAACAGGGGTTTTTAAGAGGTGGGAGTGACAAAGGGCAAAGATAAGGGGTGGGAATCGCAAAATGGGGGGATGGTCTACTTATACTAGCGTAGATCGACCCCCCATTCTACAAGATTAGCCCCCTGATTTGTGCCCTAAAGTGAGATTGGGGGGCCAGTGTTGGGGGTCAGGACCCCCCATTCCTGAGCGTGCACAAATGCACGCTAAGAACAGGGAGTCCTGAACACCGGCCCCCCAATCTCACTTGAACGATTCAAGTGAGAAAGGTGACCCACTAGTGGTTTGTTTGTTTGTTTTCTCATATTTCAAGGGTAGTCTTGTTTACAAAATGACTTTATGATCTTTTTTGTTAAACACTCCATATTTGGAGGGTTAATGTAAATATTACCCAATAATTTTCGGCCAAATGGTCAAAGTTGTAAAAAAAAATGAATAGTTATTGCAATAGTTAAAATAGAAATAGTAAAGAGAAGAGGATGAGATGGCTGCGAAGGGATGAGAAATATTATGATGCTATATCTACGTTGTTGTCATCCTAGTCTTTGTTTTAAATTAAAAGTCTTCAAGGATGTCGATTCTAATCCTTGTTTTGTTAGTTTTTGTTGATTCTTCTTATTTTTTTTATCAACATTGGATTTTTTGAATGAAAACTCAAAATCGTTGGTTGATTTTCAATTATATTAGTCAATTTGAGCTTATGGTTGCATTTGGCATGGGTTTAATACTGATTTATGATGAAATCAAAGTCATCAAAACTACCGAGTGGCAAAACTAATACACCTTTTCTGCCCCATATGTGTGTCGCAATAGCGTTGAAATGTTTGTCTACAAATATAAGTATATATGTGCTTGGATGTTCACCGTGTTTTTCCACCTAGCCAAAAGTACAACGTATGTCACACTAAAGCCTCCCAAGTTATTGGGGCTACATGGTCCAAGTTCTATTCTCATTATAGTAACTTACTATTATTTAAGAGTCTTAAAAGGATTGTGATATCGCTATTGTTGTGGGTTTAGAAGAATTTATCGATTTCAAGCCAATACTTGATACACCAAAATTATTAACGTATTCCATGGAATTATTATTTTTTCATTTAATGCAAATGTTACATTTTGAAAAGAAATAAAATGGAGGTTACAAAGATTAAAATCTAACCTGACGAGCTTTATTACCATGGCAGGCAGGTCGATATAAATTCACATTATTCTAAACCTAGACCTATTTTCTCCATTTGGACAATAAGTTGGAGAAGATTGCGAGGTACTAGCAAACCAGGAAAAGAATTCTACTCATACATCATTGAATTGAAGTTCTAGGCATGGAAGACGACAACAAACATTGGAAGTAAGTCGATATTCATATTACTTTCGTAGTATTTCGATCATAACATTGAAAATCTGAAATTTTGATATGGTTTAGCTTAGAAACTCAAAATTATGTCAAGGTATTTTTGAATCAACTATAAGTTGAGGGGCGTGTATAATGACTATACGCCAAGGAACGTAGAGGATAAGTCAATTTCTCCATTGTTTTTGTTTTCCCTTTTCGAAATATGAAACTTTGACCGAATAATTTACATATTAGTATTTTGGGCACAATAATTGTTGCGAAAAAATCGTGATACGCAAGTGCACGTATCGCAAAAGTAATAAAGTGTGTGTGTAAGTACGAGTGTCGATCCCACGAGGAATAAATATGTTCAATATTGAATATCTAAATTTCAGTTTAATTTGAAAAGAAATAATATGTTGATGATTTAAGATTTTAAACTAAATTAATTCAAATAAAAGAAATTGAACAATTTAAATAATAGAATTGAATATAAAAGAGTAAGATTATATGATGAGAAAATCCAGGGTTCTGATTTCACTTAGCTAATCCTATTTAGTAGACCTAATTCAAGTAATTGAATCCTATTCTGTCGTGTTGATGGTTATTTCACTATATTGTTTATTAAACTCTCTCAAGTATTAATCAACTTATTCAATTGATGTGTTATCACCTCTCGGTCTCTAACCCTACAATCAATTGAATACATTAAGAGCAAGAAATTATATTACCACTCAAACGCCCTAACTATCTCTAGCCTAGGGTCCTTTTTAAGGTAAGCTATTCAGTGCACAGTTAAATTCTCCGCTCTCGCATCCCGAATTAACCCTAATATTCTTAGTTTTGGTGATCAAGCAAACCTAAGTATTACGTTCAGAATAGATTACTCAACACAGAAAATGAACAGAAAATTAAATACTTGAATTAAGAAAAATAAATAATCATAGCAAAGTTACATCGAAACCCTAGAACATAAAGTTTAGTTCATGCTAAAAGAAAGATAAACAACAAATAATAAGATGTGCATGGTTTTCATGATTAAAGAGAATAGAAGAAAACTATGCTGATAATGGAAATTCTCTGCTGTTGAATCGCCTCTGCTCTCGTTCTCTCTTTGTTGCCGAATTCAGAATGACCTAAAGGCACTGCCTCGTTAGGTTTTTAATGTTGTCTTTCAACTCAATCAACGGCTCTGATTAATTCTTTCCTCAAGTTAATGGCAGAGATTAAAATAAATCATCTTTCCAAAATTGTAGATTGATAAGCGATCGATCGCTGACATGTATAGAGATCGATCGCTGCATTTCCTTTATTTGCGAGCATGTGTTGTGTAGAGATCGATCGCTGCTTCTCTTTTCTTTGCTGGCATATGTAGCGATCGATCGTTGCATCTCTTCAGAGATCGATCGCTGTTTCCGTTCATTTGTGGGCATGAGTAGCGATCGATCGCTGGCATATGTAGAGATCGATCGCTCATTCTTTTGTTTCTAAAATCCATGGTCTTCAGCGATCGAGTACAAGATATGGTGGCTATCGATCGCTGCTTGTCCTCTGCCTTCTACTGGTTCTCATTTTCTTCTGCCTCTTCTTTTCAGCTTCTTTAGTTCTATCTGATTCCTGTTGTAATTAAAATTTCTGCACATTTGCACAAAATATATCAAATTCGTTCAAATACTTGAGAAAAGCTTATCAAATCAAGAATAAAAAGTATAGATAAGTGTGTAAAATACACACTTATCAGTAATATATAACATTTATCAAAGAACTTTGATGGTGAGTTGATTTTTAAACCGAATTCATGGTATGTTTTGAAAAATTTGAAAGAGTTTGGTTTTGATATAAAATTTAAGAATTTATTGGAAAAGTCAATGATCGATACATGAAAATCAATTAAATTTGATCTCGTTTGGGTTCAACTCCAATCCAAGTTGAGAAATTAGAGAAGAATCGACTTTTTACGAAAACTCAATAAGTCGATTTACTTAATCGGGTGACTTGTTGTTCAGATTAGGATTTCCGAAAATATTTCGATTGACCACTTTGTTTTGTCGGGTCAATTGCTTATCAAATTTATTTGGTACTCAAGCGATCGATTTCGGAGTCAACTGTGGTTAGTTACATGGTTGATCTTCAAACCCATTTAGGCCTATTTTAGGAGATTTATTTTATGGTTCCCCAGGTTGGTTTCTATCTCGGTTATGAGTTCTAACAATCATTTTGTGAATCTTAAAAGTGTACTAAGATTACAATGACAACATTACAGTTTCGTCAAACAAACCATGCAACTCTATATGCATGGCTTCCTTGGATTGGTTTACTTGTGCATGGCACTGTCTGAGCAACACAAGCCACCATAACAACTTGAGTCATCCATTCTTATTATACGAATGGCAAAGGACACAAGTGAATGGGGTGATTTGATCATCATGTAAAATTGTATTTGTATATCCGGCTTGTACGGAATTTCATATTATAATATATATTGGCATTTTTGTAAATATGTCAAATCAAGCTCGTTTTACAAAAAGAAAGCGTCATTCCGATCCTAACGATTAATAGGAATTTTAATAAATTTACGGGATTTTTCGGAGTAATAACACCATATTCTAAGTAATTAAGTTTCTCGTAATATAAAGGACGTGTTAGTAAAAATAGTAAATGAGGTCCGAATTTCGAACAGATAGTTTTATTTGAACCCTAATAATAAGTTGGACTTATTGGTGAAATAAGGAGTTTTGGTAAAACCGAATAGTTAGCCGATTAACGAAACGAAGGATGAAACGAATATATAAACAAAGGAAAGGCAAAATAGTAATTTACAAAGTTTATATTATTTAAAACCACTTAACCCTTTCTTCTTCATTCTTCTTTCTTTCTCTGGCTTTCACGAAAATTTCCAGAGAGCTTTTCCTCTCCCTCACGGCGAGCTCTCAACTTCCGACCTCCGTTCTTACTCCGTTCGATCCGTTTTCTTCACGTTTTCTCCTCCAATCGACGCTCTAAGTATGAATCTATAGTTTTAGAACGTTTATTTCGAGTTTTAGGGAGTTTGAACAATTGGGGTTTCGTTTTAAAGTCGCGATTTATAGTCTGAAATTGATAGGTTTGCCGTAATTAGGGATATAGTAAATGTATTGGACGTTATTGGACGAATTTAATTGATTTTGGACGAATGTTAGAATTTATAGATTTTCGAGTTTTAGGGAAAAACTCGTAAATTGTAGTTTCGAGGTATCAATCGTAAATTTCTTCATCGATATGCTTCGAATAATTAAGTTAGAAGTTTTAAGAAGTTCTTTAGTTAAGGTTTTGTTAATTTGGACGTTTAGAAGCTTAAATTGTTTTAACGATAAACGTTATGTTTTACTTCAGACAAACAACGCTCGTGGACGGAGCTTGGGCTGCTTTGGATACGAGGTAAGTTCTCGTGAACTTCTCTGGCTGATTGGCCTACACCGTACTTCGAAGTCGTTTCGAGGATTTTTGGTGACGCGTTTATTTACTCGCTTTGGTTGGGTAGTTAGGGTTAGATTGCCTTCTAGGTTGAATTCTGTGTTTTGATGGTATGCTCTGCACGTATGTTTACTTTCTGTCATTTGAACTGTTCACGCATCACGTGTTTTAAAAGAACATAGAAAATGAATTTCTGCATGGTGTTTTAAAGAGAATGGCGATGTGGCCTGGAGAGGGGCACGACCTATTGTGGAGACCGATTAGGGGTTTGTCACAATACCACATCTATTGCATACTCATAGAGTTATACAGTTACAGGTCATGCGAGATGGGGCTCAGGCACGGCTGTACGTGTTGTAAACGTGTACCCCCCCCCCCTCCCGTCTAGCAGGAAAGAGTAGTCCGACCGCAGGATGGGCTCTCTCCGGTTAGGAGGCTGTGATCTCGGTGTCACCACAGAGTAAAGATAAAGAAAATGCTGCATGATTTCTGAACTCATACGCATAGCATGCATGTACATTTACTAGAACTTGCTGAGATTTTTATCTCATAGGTGTCTGTATGGTGTAGGTGATTACGAGGAGACAGGTGAGGATGAGATCCCCCCACCTGAGGAGTGACGCAGTTGACGGAGGATTGTTGCGGCGGTGTGCTGGCGCAGTCGACGCTTACCTGACCCGTGGGGACGTATGTATAGATTTTGGGGTTTTTAGGATGTTTTGGATTGATAATTGTATAGACATTTTAGGATGTTTGAGAACTGGTAGTTGATAGGTTTACATATCGACGTTTTGAAACGTATTGGAAATGGATTTTATAATCTTTTGTTGATTTCAAAACAGGAGGATTTGTTTAGGTTTTAAATATACCCATGTAGTTCGTTTTCATAAAGTTTGACTACGTTTTGAGTTAAGTGTTTGGACGATTATGAGGTGTTTAGTATGTTATTTGGGAATGAAATTGGAGATGGGTTAAAGTTGTTATGGCAGGGGAAAAGAGAAGGATGAGAGATAGGTAGCAGCACCTCTCTGGAATTCGTAAATCCAGAGAGGTTGCCGAACGATCGCCAGTGTGGGCGATCATTCGCCCCTCATGGTAGCGCTCTGGAAGAAATTCCAGAGCGCCTGCCGAGCGATCGCCAGGCTAAGGGCGATCGCTGGGCAGAGGTGATCTGTGATGACCCGAATGTGAACGTATGTGTACGACTGCCGGGCAAACCTCGGATTGCGGGGCAAACCTCGGGACCTAAGCCAAGTGTAGGCGAATCCCGGACTCGAGTATAGGCGAATCCCGGGTCGTAAAGAGGGGGATGTCACAATCCCACATCGCTTGGGGAAGTACATGGAAATGAAACATATGTAAGAGATCCCTTCCAACATAGCAAGACGCGTTTTGGAGCACAGTTGGCAACGGATCCCATAAGAACTCCGAAGTTAAAAGTGCTTCGGCGAGAGCAATTCCAGGTTGGGTGACCTTCCAGGAAGTTCTCGCCAAACAAAGCCGTGAGGGGAGGATATTGGGCTGCGGCCCAATCCCCAGAGCGGACAATATCTTGCTGAGAAACGGGGTCGTTACAAATGGTATCAGAGACTGTACCCAACCGGAAATGTGGCCAACGAGGACGTTGGGCCCCGAGGGGGGGGTGATTGTGATGACCCGAATGTGAACGTATGTGTACGACTGCGGGGCAAACCTCGGGTTGCGGGGCAAACCTCGGGACCTAAGCCGAGTGTAGGCGAATCTCGGACTCGAGTATATAGGCGAATCCCGGGTCGTAAAGAGGGGGTTGTCACAATCCCACATCGCTTGGGGAAGTACATGGAAATGAAACATATGTAAGAGATCCCTTCCAACATAGCAAGACGCGTTTTGGAGCACAATTAGCAACGGATCCCATAAGAACTCCGAAGTTAAAAGTGCTTCGGCGAGAGCAATTCCAGGTTGGGTGACCTTTCGGGAAGTTCTCGCCAAACAAAGCCGTGAGGGGAGGATATTGGGCTGCGGCCCAATCCCCAGAGCAGACAATATCTTGCTGGGAAACGGGGTCGTTACATGATCGCCATGGGGCAATCCACTCGGCGAGCGATCGCCGGGGTACGATCGCCATAGGGCGATCGATCGCCAGTTTTGGGAGATCGATCGCCCCTCACTTTTTTGGGACAAATGTCCCTTCTGCCCTCAGCTTGGCCGATGTTTTCTTTTAAATGATATTTAACTGTTTTAAATAGTTAATATAAGTTTTATTTAAATTGTTTTAAAAGTTGAATTTCAATTTCGATCTCGATTCTGGTTTCGATTTCGGATTTGGTTTCGCCTAGAGTTTATTTAATGTATAAGGATAAAAAAATATATATATAGTACGGGAAATTGGGTACAGTGTTAAGGTCGTCACAGTATTCCTTTTCTAGAGATAATAAAAAGTTGGAGGAATTCTCTTGTAAAAGGCTATTGTGCATTTCTTGATCATTTGATATTGCATTCACTATAGCAAGTCGACTAAGTGTGCATGGATACCAAGTATCGCGCAAATGTGTTCAATTGTAGTGAAAATTCATACCCTTGTGTTTGCACGGAGAAAAAGCTATTACCCAAGCAGGATTGATGGCAGGAGTTTCTTGTAAAGTTTGATTTCTCACGACTCCAGCGTTTGAGTAGCAAAAATAGAGTGGTTGACGCTCTGATACCAATTGCCATAAGAGCCTAAGTATCCACACACACTTAGTCAACCTACTATAGTGAATGCAACATCAAATGATCAAGACACACTCACAAACCCTTTTACAAGAAAACTACTCCAGCTTTATTATACTCTTTTTCATTGTTGTCTTGAGCGAAAATATACACATTTATATATTATAAACGTATCATTACAATTTTGTCAAGCAGCCAACACAACTCAACATGCATGGGTTTCTTGGATGGGCTATGGTGGAACTACAAGTGCTAAGATTTGAAGAGTTAGATTGGACTATGGGAGTCGAATTTCATTAATGTAGTGGTATACACTAGTTGAGATGCAGATTTTATTTATTATATTCAGTTGTGCATTTATCCAAAATCTATTTTGAGATAGTACTTATACTCTTATAACATGTCATGTTTTGCAACATATCAATTTTTACCTGATGTATACATTTTCTTAGCACATTTATTTTGTGCATGTATTTTATTATTATTATTCAATGTTACGATTTTTTCATGCAAGCACACACATATGTTTTTCTCCCCATTTTCTCTCATCTTCTTCCTCTCTCTTTTCTCCTCTGTTTTTTGCACGAAATAGGCTGAGTCCCGAGCCTTTGAACCGTTTTCTAGAGAATTTCTAAGATAAATTACCATTTTATCCAATTTATTCATGCAAAATTACCATTTTAGCCTTTTTATTAAACTTAAAGTAATTAATCTTAATAGACTACTAGTGACACATAGCACCACCTCATTGGTTGTCAATTTTATTACATAGCCACATACTTTAAGATGTTGGGAACATTTCTTGTTCAATAATTTTCTCCAAATTTTCTTTCTAAAATCCAATTTGGAGTGATTTACCAAAACAATATAATTTTAAAACAAATATAAATCAACCAATTTTGAAATTGAATAACTTCTATTGCATATGCCCAACTCCTTTCATTCGAAAGTCATTCTCTTTAGTTATGTGTCTAATATAATACTCTACATTTTCAGAATTATCCGACCATTATAACATTTGTTATTAAATTTAAACTCTCACGTGCTTCAATAAAAAAATTTGACTTTTATCATATAAAGTGTTTTATATCATTTCTAATCATATTTAGTTGCTATGATTGTTATTATTATGTTAATTTAACCCAGATCGTTATAAAACCTAATTTTATTTTCCAAATCAATTAGAATTCTAATATGTTTCGATTGGTGATCAACCAGGATAAAACAAATAAAATCCAAGCAACCAGGATAAAACAAATTTAATCGACAAATAAAAATATTAAAAAGAGAAAAATTCACACTAAGTTAATTGTATCTGGTTCCTTCAAACTTGAAACAAGAGAATTAGTTCATAATGGAAGTAAAACTATCAAATAAATTGCAATAAGACTAAAAAATGACATATTTGAATGTAATGATCACAAAATAGACTAGAAAAATTAAAAAATATAAGAGAAACAAGAAAACAAATCTAGTGATGTCCGGTTATACTTATGGTGATTCATTCCCATGATGCATCATATCCTCCAACTGGTGTTATGGACGACTCTTGCACTCGTGATCTAGAAATTTCTAAATATGTGTATTGATAGCTTTGGTTCTTACAAATGAGTTTGGTTTAGGTTAAGCTCCTGTTTTGATAGCTTCGGTTCAGTCCACAGGCGTGACTCGGGTCAATCTCCTGTTTTGATAACTAGGGTTCCATCAAATTCTTCGGTTGTTCTTGAATCGAAAAGGCGTTTCTTTGACTTATTCCGCGTTATTGTTGGGTCTTGCGTCCTTTCGATCTGAGGTTCGCATCATGAACGGTCACGTGTGTGTGACCTAGTTTTTTTGTAATAGCTTCTGTGGAGTACTCTGATGAGGATGCAAAAACTTTAATGTAAATATTTGAATGTATAGTATAAATATTGTTTGGAGGTTATTGGAAATATCTAAATTTAGGATACCAGATTCAAGAAATGAGCAATTGATAAAAATACAAACAGATCCATGCAAAAGTGAAATTGAATTCCGTTCCCACCTCGGGAATCCTGTAGAGCCCGTTAGGGTCCAGTTCTTAGGAAAGAATCGGGTTCTGATAGAGGGTGTGGTGCACATTCTCACAGAATAATTAAAAAGAAAGGGTGCGACACACATGCTCATATAAGAAATTAAAAATACATGTGTCATGCACATGCATGACTTAAAAAGGACATCTGCCAATCACATGCTCACACGAGGATTAAAAGTCACATGTACAAGCATATGCAAGTGCATGCAAATATTGTAGAAAAGATCTTATCTAACCGAATATACTCAGATCATGTTCAAACGAGTTTAAACATGAGATGACATCCGATTATACTAAGGATCCTTATCCAAGGATTTAATTAGTTATTTTATCTTTATTTTTATTTTTCCTTTTAGGATTTAATTTAATTTTAACATGTAGCTTACTTATTGGCAAAACACTTTCGATTTAGTAGAAGAAGTTTTAATTAAAAATTGAATTTTTTTAGAGAGTATTTCTCTTTGGTTCTTTGCGAAGAACATTGGTCTTCTTCAAGTCACGCTTGAAGAATCTCGCTTGATAGTTTTGGTTCTTACCAACGAGTTTGGTCTGGGTCAAGCTCCTATTTTGATAGCTTTGGTTCAGCCAACAAGTGTGGCTCGGGTCAAGCTCTTATTTTGATAACTACGGTTCCATCAAATTTTCTTCGATTTGTTACTTTATTCTTGATTCGAAAAGACGTTCATTTGAACTATTCCGCTTGTTGAAGGGTCTCGAATCTTATAATATCCAGGGTTCGCATCAATTTCTGCAAGTATTAAAGCCAGGCATAGACATTAAATCGAGCTACGACTAGACGTTTATTTTGGATCGACAAAAGGTATAATGCATTTGCTATTGTTTATAAATTATGTGTTCATACATGCTTTTGCTGTTGATTTACTTGTTCGTTGAAATGTTAGGGGTTATTGTTTGCTGTGACGGAGGTATTACTGTTAGCCAAAAATTGCTATTGCCTCAGACATGTACGTAAATTTCAAAAAAGATTTTCGGAGGAAAGTGTACAAAGATGTGATGTGGACCGCAGCTAGAGCAACCAGACACAAATTTTTTAGTTCAAATCTTTTTGGTAAAAAATAAAGCAGAATTCCTAATTATTCGTAACTTAATCGAATCATATGTATGGGTTATTGTAATCTTATATATTCTTGCATTTTTCAAGGGAATTGAGAGGATTCCTCACTTCTTTCTCTCATTCAAATTCGTGCATGAGACTTTCATCTCGCGCGGCTCCTAAGCTAAGTGATAAAACTTGGGATTCGTACGGGGAGAAGAGAATCTAGGCTCTCTAAACTAGACCGATTGGACAGCTTTCAAAGGCTTGATTGCCCCTTGGGAGAGATTGAATCAGGGCAGAGGGCCTATTAGGCCCTCACTTTGAGAGAGAAATGAGACCATTATTCTCCATTGACCCGGCCACCCACGCAGCTCTCTGAGACATTAATCCAAGATTTTAGACGTCTCATGCATTCACTTTGATCCCCAAGTATGACATGAAATTGACCAATCTGAATGAGTTCTTCAATGTATTTTTAATACCTGCGAAGGACAAATCAACATTGACCATGTTCGAGATGATTAGAAAGTGTTTGATGTCTCAGATTGTAAATAAGCATGAAAAGATGGCTCAGTCAACAAACATATTGTGTCCTCAGGTTAGGAAGAAGATTGCGAAGTTAGAACTTGTAGTACAAAATTGAAGTTCTATTTTTGTAGGAACTGCTCAATTTGAAGTGAGCAACGACAACGACCAATATGTGGTTGATTTGAATAGACATGACTGCATTTGTTACCAGTGGGAGCTTAGTAGGATTCCACATGTCCATGCAATTCCGTGCATCCATTTCTTGAGGATTGCACTAGAAGATTATGTTCATCATTGCTATCACTGAAAAACTTATATGAGGATGTATGCAAACTTCGTTCATTCACTTAGTGGCCAACACATGTGGCTTAAAGTAAGTATACATGAAATTGGTTCGCTAGGTAGAAAACACCAACTTTGGAGGCCGAAGAAAAAAAGAGTGCGAGATGTCTATAAGCCTCGAGGCTCAACAATCTTTAAAAAGAACTCAACAATGACATGTGGAAGATGTCGGCGTGCAGGTCATAATGGTCGCACTTATAAATAATTTTTTTACAATTCAGACGTTGCTTCTGCTTCAGCATCGCATGACACATTCATTAGTTTCAACACCGCCAGGACGCAAGTATGTAACACCTGAAGTTTTCTTATCATGTAATTGTCCCTGAAATTTTATGGTACAGAACTTAAACGTAATACAATGAATATTTTGCGAAGTGATAAAAAAAAAAGAGATGGGAAGAGAAGATGGGGGTTGGGGGGGGGGGGGGGGGGGTTAATTATGATTAAAAGGAATTAACCCTAAAACCTTAAAAAACCTCTCTTCTTCTTCTCATTTACGTAAAACGCAGCACTCTCCTCCACCATTGCATATTTTTTTCTTCCTCTTGAAGCTCCTTTTGTGAAGATTTAAGGTAAGAAAATTGAGGAATTTGGTTTATACTTGTTAAAAGACAAGTTTTTGGGAGTTTGAAGTGAATTTTTCTCATGGGTCTTAGACCTACGAAAATTTGATTCTCTTGCTGGTTTTCTCCTCTTAATTGATGGTTTATCATAATTATCCAATAAAGAAGTTATGCATTCTCATTTTCCAAATTTCATCTCATAAAATTTAACTCCTTGTGGATAAATTATCTGCTTTAATATGAAAATCCATGCACCCGTCACTTGATCTTAGCGCCCCGAGTTATCTGAACCTGGTTCGCTATTCTGAGTACTAACTCTGTGTTGACCCGAGTTGTCTGAACCCAGATCGATGCTCGACTACGTACTCGTACTGAAAATTTTGAGAAAATATTTAAAATTTTATTCATCGCCTTAAAACGACATCGTTTAAAACATTTAAACCCTTGCAGAGGAAGACAGACATTGCGTGGAAGACTTGTTATAAAATAAAACTAAACAAAATTTTAAGTTTTAAAACAATAAAAGGGATCCCGATCGACCTCTATAAGTTCCGGTCCACACTTGATCCAAACTACACTCAAGGGTCGACACCTAGTTTACCTTTGTTTACACCGGTCGATCCTTGTGGTTGACACCTTTACAGTTTTCGACACCTATATGGATAGGTCGACACTTTGTTCCTTTCTACCATAAACCTTAATTAAAACTTCATAACCTTTCAGAAAAAAATAGACAGCATAACGTTTTAAATAATTAAAACCTAAAACCTGCATTTTCAAGCCCGATTTTTCACAAATAGTTCCAAAAATATGTTCATACATCAAAACAACTACTAGCGTTTAAAACCCAACTACACCTCAAAATGACCCAAAACTATACATACACTTCATGGTTAAACCGCCCTAACAAATGGTCGGATATTCGCACGGAAGCACTCCTCCAACCGCCCTAGTCCTGAACACGCTCAAGGATCTCACATGCTAAATCTTCGTCACCTACATCACAGAATTGCTCTACTTAAGAGAAACAAGAAAACAAATATACTGATGTCCGGTTATACTTATGGCGATTCATTCCCATGATGCATCATATCTTCCAATTTGTGTTATCGACGACTCTTGCACTCGTGACCTAGAAATTTCTAAAGACGTGTATTTATAGAGTTAAAATCGTATCTTCCAAATCAGCTTAGAACCGCCAATAATCTTGTAAGAATCTTGACAAATGTTGTAGCGTAAATGAAGGAGTGCTTGGCTTTGATAATAACATAAAGGCATATGAGTGAACTTCATGGCGTCTTTTTATATAATGTCGTGGCATTTTTTCGAACGATGTCAAATTTCTATATTTCTAGTTCATGAATGCCATGACATTTTTTTTCTTTTATGTTGAATTTTTAATTTTTGATCATTTCTTTTCGCTCAACTTTGACTTTCATTTTGTAGCTTTCCAGCTTTAACATGGAAATCATGACTTCTTGTTTTTTTTTTCCTTCCTTCATGTATTTGGGATAATGATGCATAAATGAAAGAAAACATGTGTGAGTGACTAGTTAACATTAAGACTAACAAAATATTATGTTTATTCATACTTGAATGTGTATACTGACTTTATTTGACCCGAGCAAGGGTCATTTCGTTTGCACTTTCAATTGTGTGAGAATGTGTTTTCAAGTTGTATTGAGACAACTGATTATGTCGCCTCCTTGAGTGAAATATCTACTTAGAGTTGTTATTTACGTCGTGGTTATCTAAAAAAATTTCTCCCCCTTCTACGTCTGTGACACCGATGTTCAGAGTACGTCTGTAAGTGATTTTTTTTTTGGTTGGCTCTTTAAATTATTTCTCTAGTTTCACTATTTTTATTAACTATCACAACATAATAGACGGATTTTTAGTCATCTTGCTTCAATTGATTCTTCATGTCATAGTCACATCGATCGAAACAAGATTGAGATCAACATATTTCTTTAAATTTTATTTCATTTTTGCGAGACTTTAATAGTACTTTCATGGGTGAGTTTCCTTTGATTTTGTATTTAGTATTCCATATCAGTGGTTTTCTCGTATGGCAGACTTTTATTTTTGGATTAGTATTATTATATTATCTTATATTCACTGTTAGACTTTTATATCAACCTAACGTTTTAGACTTGGATTCTCTTGTAATATTATTTAGTTTCTAACCCTTCCTATTCTAGCCAAATAATTTACTAAGATTTGAAAGGTCGGATCCTTCCAAGGTCTGATTGTTCTCTATTTTTGCCGCTATCTCCTTCTGAGTCATGACTCTGAACATATTTATTTTATTATACTTGTCTCAATTGAGCGAGAATGTGTTACCACATTACGCGATATATGTATCAGAACAACTCATGATGTTGTATTATTATGTGAAAACCTTTAAACTTAATGAGGATGTTATTTATTATTTCTCAACTATTCTCTAGACAATCGCTTTTTCTTTTGTACTCTTTCAAGTATTGGTACGTAAAGTTTCATGAGTTTATTTTATTTTCAGAGACTATTTTCAACAAAAAACGATTGGTGTGTAGTTTCTTATATACACTATAATATAGTATGTAACACTGTTTTCAATATTTGACTCTCTCATAGTTCATGTAATCAGCTTGTGATATAACAATGATTTGACTACAAATTCTTTCGTACTCACATTTTGAGATTCATGATTCAATTAATAAAATCAGTTTTTAATGGATTAAACATATTGATAGAAGCCTTTAATGAGTTTATTAAGCCTTCAACGAATGATTGTAATTTTTTCCAAAGAAGAATCAGAGTGATCAAGACCAAGAGTGACCTAATTCGTGAACTTTCCCTTTGTTCTTTATTTTGGAATGTTCTTTTTTTTTTCTTTTTTGTTTTTTGTGAGGCTCATTTTCATTTCTCACCTCTTCCTAATTTTAGATATGTATAATTTATATCAGCGTGGCACGTTTTACATTTTCTGCACAATATTTTAATTTTTTGTTGAATTTAATTTATTGTACTCTTGTATTTTTGTAATCACTGTCACCCTCGACCCATCTCACGTGAAATATGACCTATGAAATTATTATTTATAGTATTCAGCTACAAATTATGGACCAAAGTCTTGGGATAGGTAGTTTGGTTTTCTTTTGAGGATCAAATTATCAACACATCATTTTTGTTTTGCCTCACCTCCTTTGCACATCAATCAAATGCTCCTTTAAATGTAGTTACTTAACTAGAATTTTGCTCTATGGTCGAAGCATATTCTAAATTAAATGTAGCCACTTAATTTTTGCTTAGTTATTTATCTAGCTACTTACCCAAAATAGACAGCTACTAAATCACAAGAGATGGCCGATCTTTTAGCTCTGATATCATTTGTCACTGTATTAAAGTTTCTTGAGGCCACAAACCTCTATTTTCTAATTTATGCTCTTCAATTCTGATAGAAAAAAGCTTAAATAGCAAAAATTTCTCCACAACGAAACATTATATATGATTGCCACTGAAAAAACAAGGGAAATAATGTAATTTATCATATCAAAAATAATTAAGAAATTTAAGTATTGAATTACATGTAAATATGCAAGGACAATTATTTTACATTTTACAAATATTACTTGATCAAAAAGAAAGTTAAAATAAAATAAATTATACAAAAAGCAGATATTTCAAACGATATAACAAATTATGAGAATCAAAATCACCTGAAAGAATGTCAAGGCATCACGTCATACTCCGATCTCGCATCTCATCGTAATGTTCTGGTTTTAATCTCGGAAGATACAAGATTTCCCACTTACGCAATAACTAATTCTTGAAACTCAAGTAAAGTTAATATACCAAGTAGATGCAATTATATTCACTTAGTGGGAATCCAATTTTTTTGTTCCACAAATTTGAAATATATTATTGAAAACCAATGAAAACTTGCATAGCTTCCGATTAAGTTTCACCCGACAAATTCATTTATGATTAAAAAATGGAACCATTGTAGTTTCAGTGTTTCACCCTCAGCTCCTAATAATTGATGAAGCTTCCACTCAAGGATTGAAGCTTCTGATTCCAAAGAAAAAAAATTAATTAAAAAAACAAAAAGAATGAGAGACCATACTTTTCCACTTGCTGCCGGTGGGTGAAAAGCTTTACACAGCCAACTAAATAAATCAAATAAACTGACCTTCTAAAACTTATGATGACTTGAGCATGTGCTTAAATTCTTCACAATCAGCTCCTACTTCATCCAAGGCCATGAAAAGCTTTGGAAAAATCTTGTCTAACATCAGCTTGAATCCAACGGAAGATTTGGTTGATTCATTCTTATGGCTTGCAGAGGCATCTTTTGTTAGAGAGCCAACCAATTGACCCTTCATGTACTCATCACACGCCCTCAGAATAAAATAACCGCGCCTTCTAAAATGTTCTTTAATAAGCTCTTCAAGGTCCTACACATTAATAATACGAGATGGAATAATTGTGACTACTCAACAACAGTCAGTTAATTTGGAAACATCCCAAACAAGGGAACCAGCAAATTCTTTCCCTAATCTATTTTATATTCAAGCCCCCCAAAAAAGGAATGGATTTTATGATTTCTAAGAGTGATTTTATCTATTTTATATTTGATTTCAATCTATTAGTTCTTAAGTATTTTACGTAGATAATTCTTAGTCTTAGTATAATAGTCTATCCCGTCCATGACTACTTTCAACAACTTAACTTCTAGTTTCATGTCTTTATTAAGCTTAGTTTTTCCGGCAATTGCAATGGCTTATTTATCTCTTCATGTTCAAAAAAAAAAAAAAAACAAGACTTATTGCCGGCATCATATGGTTTGACATTAAACTAACTCAATAGTCTTGCTTTGAAGATTGACATGACTCATTACATAAAGTTAACATGTAATCTCATAGTCTCATAGCCATAAATTCTAGTAACCATCAATAACAATTGGGATAAACAGTAAAAAGAAACATAAAGGTCAGTTTGGAAAAACTTGGGAGGACAATTTCTATACAGAGAAGGTTAGATATATGAGATTATCATCATAATCTACCTATTTGTGCATTGAAAAACTGAAGGAAAAGCAAAGATGGTAAAAATCCTATCTCTCAGATAAATTTTAGAGACTGGTTTGCTCCACAAATAAATGGAATTTATGACTATCATTATCTTCCAGAAATTGAAGACAAAAAAAACAAAAGAATTTGATGTATTACCTTAGGGGGCTTTCGCATGACGTACATCATCGTCTTGCAATTCAATAAGAAAGTATTCTCATTATAAGACAACGAGTTTTTCTCGCCTTCCGCTGTCCCAATCTGCTTATCATATCCAGCTTCATTAAAATATGGCTTAGAATTCAATACTAGCCCCTGAAGTGAAACTAGGACTTGGAGAATGCTAGAGGATTTTGGATCCCATACTTCATTTCCTTTCCCGGTCCAAGTATTCAAAAGACTAAGGCAGACCTTGCCTTCTTCATAGAGGTTAGGGTTTATCCGCCATCCCCCAGAATTGTAATGTGCCGACTGCAAGCATCATAAAAGCCATCAGAACCAGGTTCTTGAACCATATTCAACACAATCATGTGGCTAAACATTGTCAGGAATGAATATAAAGATTAAGGTTAGTTTTTTTTACTGGCGGAACATCAGGGTATTCTGGTGTAAGGTGGAAATCAAAAAAGAACAGGCCATCTTGATAAGGAGTTCCATACGCCCCAACAATGACTGCTCTTAAAAGATCCATTCGATCTTCGTAGACTCGGACATAGATTCCATCTGCAAAAAATAAAAAGTTAAAACTAAAAAAAAATCCATTTGCAACTTCAGATTGTAGGGTTCCTTCAGAGAGCAATCACATAATTCACCATGCTTGGCCATGCTTTACCAGGAAGGTTATTTTGAAGGATGCTCCAATCCTGCTGGACTTTCTTAAACCACTTTCTTCCGTGGTCAGCCTGTGCATTGTGCGCAAAATTATTCAAAACTGGCAATACTTCATGTAATGCCATCATAAAAGAAAGACAACGAGGATGTGTGATAAGTTCTCTGGATCAACTTTGCAAAAGAGATCAAAAGAATTAAGATGTCTTTGAATTGACCAACTTTAGCACTAGTCACAGGATAGAAACTGCGACAACACTAAGCTATGTCCCCCACACTCATTCAGTCTAGAAACTCTCCTTACACGCTAAAATTCCCATACCTTACCTACTCAGAACTTCCCTTCCCTATATATGGGACTGTCTTTATTTCCGTTACAACTCCATACTAACAACTCCGCAACTAATACTATTAAAACCACCTTTAACTTCCTCTTCTCTTCTTTTCCGCCTCCTATAAGTCAATATAATGGGTGGCCTATCATTACACCGGGCCCAAATAATAACCTTGTACTCGAGATTGAAATTTGGAAATTGGTGCTTAATCTGATCAAAACTTTCCCCTATAGCTACATAAGACGGCCTCCCTTTCCATTTAATCAATACGAAAGGATCAATGTACTGTTGAAAACTCTTTTGCCCCGTATTCAACCCTTCTACATAGGTTTATATTTTTCCTCCAACCCAAGGAGGTTTCCAAGGATAATTGGTGGATGATGGTGGATTATTATATTATGTTAAAAAAAAATATATCAACCAACATTAATAATATTGAATTAGGTCAAACAAAAAAGAAGAAGATTGTTACTCCTATACTTGCTCTAACTCGTATACTCTATAAAAATGCAAGTAACTCCAAAATTAAGGATTTCATTAAGTAAGACTCACTTGTCCGGTTGTATCAAGAAAATAGTGGTCCAAGGGGTCCTTAGTAATATCAAACCGCTTGAAACTACAAACTTCATCCACATAGCTTGCTGGAGCCGGAATATGTGCCCCTTCATTTCTCATAGTGCATAATACTGCAGCTGCTTCCAACAACTCTGGGGACTCTGAGACACTGATCGCCACTCCTTTTTCCCTCTCAGACGTCTCAGGGATGAACATCTTGATTGAATCTATTTCCTCAGAGATTCTTAATGTATGTGGGGGATGATATTCATTCTCTTCCCTGGAATCCAAACAAAATGGATGAAATTTTTTTTGTCCCCCTGAAAATATTCCAGTCGCCAGTCTAGTGACAAATCGAAGAGCAGCCAAGGGAACAGAAAGTGCTGAATTGCTTTCATTCTCTCTACTGTCTTCAGTCTCTGAGTTCTTGTTGACATCTTCCAGCCCAATATCCTATAAGTCTCCACTACTGTTATTGCCTAAATCAACAATTTCTTGGGAGGAACTAGGCTAGTACATAATAAAAATAAAATGGACCACACTGGAGCCTTCAAGTTCAGTGTATGATCCACAGTGGGAAGTTCTCAATCAAAATAATGTGAAATAGAATGCATGATACAATTCCTTTGTATAACAGATGCATTTACGTTTGATATTGAGTTATTAACATCCACAGGTAACCAAATGAAATAATTTTCATTTTTTACCAAATAGCCACGCACTTGGCTGGTTGGGAAAAAATATACAGTATGAGTTCCTATATAAAGCTTTTCTGTTCCAGGAAATCCTTGGCAGTTGATAAATTTAGATGCAAGATCAAAGATATTTGTACGTTTATATCATAAAAAGATACGGAAGGTTAATTTTAAGTTTCCAAGGTCGTTTTCTTTTAAATAATGAGAAAATTTTGCTAAAAGAAAAATTTCAAAACCATCCTTGACAAACATTAAACAGAAGTTTGATGTACCAAATCTTAAGTAAAAAAGATGTATCCGGATGGCAATATATGCTTTGAAGACTACAAACTTGCACAAGTGAAACCAAACTTCAAATTTACCGGCTGTGTCCTTAATCTGCAAATAATCTATGAATATCATTGTTCCATCATTTTATTAAGACTCCAAGTTAACTACTATATATCCAACACTGTCCCAGACAGAAGCATACCTCTATAGCCTTTTCAAGTGCCTCCGTTTCATTGTCATCGACTGTTTCCCAACCAGCAGACTTCTCACTAACTTCACTCCCTGCAGCAGCAGACTCATCGTCATCTCGACCAACAACACAAATAGCTTGGGGACCAACCTGACCGTACACCAATGAATGATGAATCAGTCAAAAGAAGTTCATTGGAACTCTGATAAAGAAAGTAAATTATGCACGAGCATTAGTGAAAAATAAAAAAAGACAGGAAATCAAACTTAAAAAAATTCAAAAGAATTTCACTTCATAATAATGTTTAATTTTAGTCAGGAGTTCAACACTTCGAATTATTCAGATCACAAAGCAGGTTTTATGCCAAATAACATTGCTGGTTCTCAAAGGCTTTGATCTCAAGGCTAATAAAAGCAGGGCATAGAGATATAAGCGATAACAATACCGTTGAAACCATCCCATCAGCCCATGTAACTTCAATATCACCATTCTTAAGATTGGTTATGTTACCAACCCAAGAAAGATCTGAGAAATCCATAGAACCTTCATTGCAAGATTCACTCTTTCCTTTCTTCCTTCTAGGGCACCTTTCTATTTCTTGTATAACCTCATTTGATCTACTTTGCTTCTCAGATTCCTCTAAGAACTCTCCACTAACAGCAGCTTCTGATGAGACAGAAACTGGAGACAACCTAACAACAACGTCCCCATAGCAATAGTCGTAATCTTGATGAGCTTCTAGCTCATATACACTCACAATTTCCTCCTTGTCAAACTCTCTAAAATCTTCTGGCCTAACAACTGGTTTTAACCATCTCACATAAGCCGTTCGCTCCTTAGCATTAACACTTTTCACAACTCCAACACGCCTGGATACACCAGCATCATCATCATCATCATCTAAGGCCTTCTCTATAACATACTGTTCGGCCACAAATTCATGTTCACCAGGACTATCAACTGGAATCAAAGTTGTTGAATTTACTGCACTTTCTATACTGCTATCCTGCCATGCTACATCAAGTTTCGTCCTCGTATTGACAATTAAAAGGGCTTTTTCAAAGTTTTCCACTTTCTTCTGAGCCTTCTTATCTCTCTTAACCACAACTTTACGAAGTTTCTTGCGATGAAGAGGCCATGTTTCATGAATAGGCTCCTTTGAAACTGATAGCAAACTACCACAAGAACTTGATTCAGGGGATCTAATACTCTCCACATCTTTGTCTGCAGCAATCTGATGAGCATCCACAGATTCATTGTTTCCATTTATTTCATCTAGTATTACTTCTTCCAAATCACACCCACTTGCAGCATGCATAGAATCTAACTCGCTTACGGCAGAATCATGAAGATCCAGTTTTGATAAACCCTTATCAAAGCCAGAACAGGATGGCACAGAGGGGAAAAGACACCAGTCACCCAATTGCCAATTTGCATGCATAAAATAAGACAACACTTTTAAATTCTTTGGACTCTGCTCTTCAGTTGGAGAAGTTGAAGAGTCAAGCCCATATCCAGCAGATGCTATCCAATAAACAAATACAGATCCTACTGTAACTTTACTAACAATACCTTCCAAACGATTAGGTTTCCACGAGCCCAAAAGCCATTTAGAATTCTTAAAAAGTGTTGATGAGCTTGCCTTAACACGCTGACCAGGGTAATAAGGAAAGTTTGCATCCTCAAGGATATTCTTGGAAACTGGTTTAAGGTGTAAAGGCTCTGCTTTCATAACTTTGCACATTGAACCATCATCAAACATGACTGTCACATTATCTAAAACACCGTCAACTCTACCTAACCAGGGACCAAGCACCACATAATCACCAATAGTCAAGTCTCTCACACGTTTCAATTCTTTAGATGAGATATCTTTTATAAAAGTGCCATCGGGAGCCATCAAGTCAACAGAAATACTGACATCTACCACGACACCCACTTGCCCAGTCGGGTCAGAAGCATTGACAACAAAATCGCCATGTAAAAAACCCCGATCAACAACTATTAGGTCATTACTTTTTTTTTTTTTTTTTTTT